>WUQG02017199.1:0-11583 GCA_011317285.2 Androctonus mauritanicus | reverse complement strand
GTGACTGTGATATGTTGATTATAGATATAGGTCTAGTCCTAAGTTACTAACATACTAACATTTTATTTAATTAAAAATAAAAATAAAAAAATATATATAAAAAAAGAATAAAAAATACAAAAAAAATTAGTTTTAGGTATTAACATAGTTGTAAGTCTTTTATTAACTTAAAATAAGTTTTCTTTTAACATACTTTCTAGATATACTACTAACATAGTTCTAAGTTTCTAATGACATAGCACTTAATTTCTATTAACATAGTTTTAAGCTTCCACCTAACAGCATAGGTTATTAAACTCCTCTATAGGTTACTCTCACACATATCATCATGTAGGTTAAGTTAAATTGTTCATTGTTTTTTCTACATTTTGCATTTAATTTTGGCCCAGTACAGCTCCCTTAGTACTCTATTTGAGTGGAAAGGGGCAGTCAAAATTTAGCCACCAAGCTTATCATACAAAAAAAAGGAAAAGATTGGAAGATGGCCAGGTTGCAGCTCATTTTGAAGAAACTATCAAACTAATTGACGAACGCTACGACGAATCAGTGCTAAGGCGATTTTTAAAATGGTTATTAAAAGAAAATCTTATAAGTTTGAACATTAATCATATTGAATGGGGTGCAGTTTATGCAGGTGCTAATACCACTCCTCGCTATTCTGACAAGTGAGTGATCTATTTATCCCTGTTCATAATTAATTCGTCACTAGCATGAGTCTACTATTCAGCTTTGGATGTGTGCATCAGTTGTTTTTTCTCTCTCCCTTTGTTAAGCGAATAATGTGTGTTCTTTCAATTATAATTTGACTAAATAGGCCAATTATAAATAAAAGTTGTTTTCGCTTTTGTTTTCTGAATTTTATTATAAGCAGCTGACAATAGGTCCAGATAAAATGGAGGAAGACAAAAATTACGTTTCTCTTTTTGAAGAGCACAACTTTAGCCATTGGCATTTCAGAATGGAAACTATGCTAAATCAAAATGATTTTTTTTGTCAAAATTCAGCAAGTGGATACTCAGAAATGGAAATTTAAAAATAAAGACGGGCTACAGAAATTGATGCCAAAAGACTAATACGGATGTTTTCAGAAGCAGGAAAGATAGATATAAATTATAATTCAGAAAATGGTTATCTGAAATATATGTGAGATAGACACGTCTAAGGAAATGCAGGCCACATTAAATATCGGCATTTGAAATTAAAGAAATTGCTAATCAACTATTTTTGCGCCGCAAACTTCTGACATTGAAATATAAGAAGAAACTGGAATAGATAGGATTTGACAGATATGTCCAATATCTTCGTGAGCTGAGGTACTGGAGCAACTGAAAGCGCAGGATATTATTTTTCATTTATTATTAAATCTATCCATATCGTATGAAGCCTTAATTATGGCGCTAAAACTATAGATCCGATTAATTTAACATTAGACTTCTATTAAAGAACAACCGTTTGACGAAAATACAAGAAGAAATTACAGTGAAGATGGATACATAGAATGAAATACAGTTTTCATAAGCACAAAGATAAAATTTAAATATAAAACTTATAATTATGGAAAGATGGGTCATAAAAGATAGGAATATAAAGCAAGAAAACGATCTAACTTAATTACAGCTCAAATAACTACATTTGTTGGCAATTCAGATAGAGCTCTAACGTGCAAATTGCCTAGAAAAGGCACTAAAGATTTCAGGCGGATAGTGGAACATCAGAACATTTTGGTAAATGAGATTTTTCAGGAATTATCATTCTGAAAAATCCGATTTTGATACAAATAACTAATTGACGTTCTGCAACAAAGATTGAAAATATTAAAATGATGGGAAATATCAGCAATAAAAAAATACCTTGCCTAGTTTAAAATACAGGAATACCTCACTTAGTACTGTTAATTGGTTCCTCTAAAATACCGCATTAAATTAATCCGCATTGAGTTAAACATTATTTCTATAGGAAAATAAGTAATTCGTTCCTATCAAATTTTGTTAAAACAAAAATATTTGTATATTTACCTAAAATTAATGAAAAATATTAGTGTGAAAAATAAAAATAATGGAACATTTATTGCTTATGATTACAAAATGAAAAAAAAAACATTATTTTTTATCTAGAAAATCAGCCAAAGTTTTTTGTTCGCAATGAATATATGAGTGCATAAGAAAGTGAGATATATAAGGCTATCATAAAGATTGAAAGTAAGTTATCTCTATGGACTATAACTCGATAGAGTTATAGTCCATAGAGATAACTTACTATCAAACGAACAAAATTAATCCGTTATCAAAATATATTCAACTAATTCGAAAATACATTCGGTAAATAATTCTTCATTAACTATAAAAAATATTCAAATTTTCAAAAGTACTAAGGAACTTTAAGCTTATAAAAGTACAATAAAACCAAAACTGAAACATCTGAACTGGATGAGTCCAAACATGAAAGAGAGAATCGGAGTCGGTAGAAAGACTGGTGAGATAAGTTTTGGTTTTACTTTTTATATTCATTCTACTTTCTATTTCGTAAAATAGTATCTATCACCAGCCCCCTCTCATGACCATCGAGTTTGTACATATGCACGCACTAATCATCACGCTTGACCGATCAGCACCATTCATTTTGGCAATATTACAGTGCCCGTCGCTTTATAAAATCAACTGCATTATGCAATCAAATCCTTAGGAACAGGTTCAAATCAATGCAGTACAATTGAAAAATCTCCGGGTAATAAAATCAACATGGCAGCTTATAAAAATCATTCATTGCAGGAATGCAAAAACAAAATCACTTCTCTAATCGAATTTTTAATTCAAAATTCACAGTTCTTCGGTATTCCAACTGGAGATGTTCAACCAGTCCATTTGAATCACAGAAAACAGGAGAGTATAAAACAATAAAAGCAGTGATTATTAAATGGTAATTATCGGAAATAAAATTTTCAGAAATCCGAGTGAAAATACTGTTTTATTGCCTATACTGTACAGTATTTTAGTGGGAACATTTTGGCGCAAAATTTTTCCAAACCGCATAATAGTGAATCAATCCGTACTAATTGAAATTTATTCATCAAATTACTAACCGTACTATAGCGGGGTCAGCACTGAGTGAAGCCGCACTAAGCGAGGTATACCTGTATAAACAAAAACATGACATATATGAAAATCATCCACTTTGGTATATAAACATCTATAACATTTTCTCAAAGCATCTCAGGGCCAATTAGAGAAGCTGTCAAACAAAGCATCTCAAGGCTGTATTGGCCTTGAGATGCTTTGTTGACATACTACATCCAATATCATATGCAGCACAGTAAATTTAGTAGGCTTGGTTACAATTTCCTGCCATCATAAAACACCTCTGTTTTATGGCCACCATAAAACAATAAAAGTATCACACTTCTTTTTATAGCCTGGGATTGTTCACATTAGGATTTTCTTGTATTTTACTATCAGTAAAACAATAAATGACCAAATAAGTAAAAATATTCTATATTTTAATAAAATTAATCAAAATTTTTGTATTATCTGTAAAATTTTTCCAATTTTATGAATTTTACAAGTTCATCATATTAAAATTCCAGGTTTTACTTAAAATTTCAAAAATAAATTTGTCTCACCCCAAAATCAAAATAAAATTACTAAAATATAATAGAGCAAAAAGCAGAATTGATATTTGATCCAAAATTGTCTGGATTCTACAAATACAATCTATTCACATTTTCTATCTTTAGAATGGAATTTAAAAAACAAAATTTTTGGCAATCAGAAAATTTAGAATCCATCATCAGAAGCATGGATTTTCACCCAACAAATGCAAAAAAACCACACTGTAATAGCTGCACTATATAATGCAGGATTGAATTTTATTTAATTGTCATTTTATCGTTTTTTGTTCCACTTCCTTGATGAAAGTTTCCTCATCGGATGTCAATGGGTTAAATACAATTGACATACATCAGAGAATTTAAATTACTAAATATCACCTAATTATGTTTTTCAAACAGTTTTGCAACTACAGTGAAATAATTTAACAGAAAAATGACTGTACATTATTCTAAATATGTAGAATTTATAATACAATCACTAACATTTTTCTGTACTTAGGCAAATCTGAACCATGACAATATTTTGTTATTGGGAAATATTGCATAATTTTTTCAAAAAATGCTAAATAATTTTTAAATAAGTGATTCAATATCAGTACCAGTACTTCAATACCATATGTTAAAGGCATATTAATTATAGATTTCATTATGATAATTATTTTACTAAAACTAATAGCCAACAATATAATTTATTATTGACAACAACATATTTATTACATTTGTCTTTTATACTGCAATTAATCAAAGGCAATAACTTGACAGAACTTCAGCACTTTCTGCAGTTGAGAACACCAATTTATTTACTTGAACATACTATGTTCAAGTAAATAAATTGGTGTTCTCAACTGCAGAAAGTGCTGAAATTCTGTCAAGTTATAATATTAGCTTGTGAATATAGCTTTAAACTTATTATGATTAGATTTGTTAGGTTTATTACAAATAAGTCTTCTTTATAAAAGTAATAAATTCATAAACAAATAATTAATTATGTTGATTAATAATAAAATTTATTCAAAAGTAATACTTTTTAATTTTTCATTACAAGTTTTTGCTGCCAAAGGATTTTTTTTTTGTATTTAAATAATAAAACATTACATTTTGCAAATTTTTGATAGGATAACAAAATTATTGTTCATAACAGTATTTAATTCATTCAAAATTTACTTCACTGAAATACTATTTTAGAATGATTATAGAATATAAATATATTAATTGGAAAATATATAATCATTAACTTTTTGTAAAGGAGTTCTAGGATCTTGAATTCAATTTTATTTATTGTGTAATTGAAAATTAAGCAAATTCATTGATTTTAAAGTAATGCTAATAATTCTATATAAATAGTTCTGTAGTTAAACATCTGAGTTATAAACTTTTCCACGTAGGAGTATTATCATTTTAAATAATAACAAGTTAAAGATGAACCAAAACAAACCTTTTTATTACAAGCAAAGTATTTTCAGTCTGGTAATCCTATTCTTAGTGCAATACATTTAAAATTAGAATAAAAGAACATTTATTTTAAACATTGGAAAAAATGATTTTTAAAATAAAGGACAATATTTTTTCAATTTAAAATCATAAAATTATCTTAACATTTATATAAAATTAGAAATAGATGCAATAAAAATTATATAAAACATATGAGAAACATTAATATAATGGAATCAATAAATATTTAACTTAACCATATTCTTCCTTAATGATAGAACAGAACATTTTTAAATTAAATCATTTTAAAAGTAATTTTTTCATATTTAAAATAATTGTTGTTGCATTCTAATTTTAAATGTATTGCATTAAGTATAAGGCTTACATGCCTGAAAGTACTTTGCTTGTAATAAAAAATTTTGTTTTGGTTCACTTTTAAGCTGTTTTGTGAACTTAGATTTTTATATGGATCATCATTTTATTTTGAAATTTTGAAAAATTAAGAATTGTAAAATTTATATGAATAAAACAATGTAATGGCAAATATATCATAAAAACAATAGCATTTTAATATATTAGCATAATATTTAACAATTAGAAGACAGCCCTTATATATATTAATAATTGAAGTTTTTGTAAAGCAGTTCAAAAATTGAATTGACATATTCTAGTATTAAAAAAAAACCTCTTAATATTACCATAGAGCTTTTTTCAAAAATTTATACATTTTAAAATTTAATTTTTTAACTGATGCAAAAACAATAAATTTAATCATCCAATAATAATTTTTTAACGTGTTTTTAATCTTATCAGTTATTATAGAAAATCTTATCATACAACAATACACAATTTATATTTTTATAAAGTATATATTTTGATTCTGATTGTAGAGTATAATTATTATATATATTTTATTTATCAATAAAACAAAAATTGTAATATGTTGTGATATGCATGAGCTGGTTTTATAGAATTGTTAATATATAATCTAAAATTAGATTTAACAATGCTATGCTATGTACAAAATTATTGATAATTTTGTATTGTACTGCCAACTTTTCATGTAAAAGATTCTTGCTTTCATTTGTAAGTTTTACACATGCAGAAAAGTGGGATTTACCTGTTACTGGCTCATTGAAATGTTTATATTTCATCTTTACACTTTAAAATCAAACGTGTGATATTTTTGATTTAATACAATTTTGATTTGATTTCACTGAAAATTTTTATTCCACAATTTAAAATTGAATTGTAACAATAACATTTTATTGACTTTATAACAATGTACAATTGAATGTATCAATATTATCATTGATTATTCAGCTATATTTTTGAAAATTGAACTAACTTTTTAAAAGCAGAAATCAAATTTTGACAATACAACTAGAATTATTTTTTCATTCAATTATATTCAAAATTTTATCCCATTTTTTTATCTTGTTTTTTATATGTTTAATGTTGTAGAGATCACATTTATTCAGTGATTTATAAAAATTGATAAAGTAGTTATATATTTGTTCAATCACTAATTTATTACAGTGTATTGTAAAAATAATTAAATTGATCATAAATATATTTTACAAAAATAATTTTGAATGGAATGCTATTGCTTTTTAGATATAAAATTTTAAATAGTTACGAATTAGTACTATAGTTTAATCAACAGATATTTGGAAAACAAAAAGATGTATAGTGACCAATATAATAATCATCTATAAGCACAAAGTTTAGACAACAATTATTACAACTTTTTGTCTTTAAAGTTTTTTTATCTAGACATCATTTATTAAATATGATTTTAATTATTATTGTATAGCCACAAACAATAATTAGAAAGAAAAGAATATTAATTAAAAATAAATACCATTTTTATGAATAAGATACTGTACAACACATTAACCAAATGCAATAGCATCTTCATACATGTCATCTAATCTTTTAAATTAAAAAATAAAATATGGTGTCAAATTGCTTATCATTTACTGAAATAATTTATAGTAGTACTAGTTTAAAAGAAACTGTTTATGGGAAAGAATACTTTTTCATATACAGCAGTATATATTTCGCCTATATAATGTATAATATACAATAGTTTACAATATGCATACCATTTAGTGATATATGTGATGCTATTTATATATATGTATATTTTTTTTTATAAAGTAAATATAAACAAAAACAAGCAATATAATAGTATATAAATTTATTTAATAACTAAATCTTTGTGTGTGAGTGTGCATACAAAACATTAATAAAATAAATTTATTTCGCATAGACTTTTTTTTTATATTGATAAATTTATAATCTCTAGACAAAAGAATAGAATAATCTAAATAATTATATGATATTTTATTTTAATAATAAAAAAAATAAATGAAATTTTGATACATATTTAAATATTTATTAAAAAAATAAGTTTGATTATTGGCTTAATTCTTGTAGAAAGTAATTAATTGAATTTTTCAGAATAACTTTATATCTATCCAATAATTAATAATAATAAACTTTAATTCATCAATATTATATGGATTATTTAATTTGCATAATAATTAAATGAAAAAATAATTTTTAAAATTCTCTTCAGATATTTTCAAATTGGATTTAAATCATAGCTGGCCATTATATTAAATTTGTTTTTCTTGAAATCATATTTCAAATGTTTTAGTGTAATAAGCAGTATTATTATACTGATAAATAAAATTCTTCATTATCAAAGTAATCAGCAACAATTTCCAAAAATAACTAATATTTTCAAACAATATATCAGCATTGTTTATAACATTTCTAATTTATCAATTCCTTTAGATATAATACTTCCACAAACAATAAATAAAAGTAGAAATTTTGATCTCTGAATGCAATCCTGAAATGAACTTTTTCATCACTTTCTCCAAATAAATGTTTATCATATCCTAAATAAATTTTTGATTGATCTGTGAACGTTCCTTTTTCCAATCATTATTTTTCCAGTTTGTGAATCCTTTACACTTTTAATCAATCCTGCTCATGTTTTGCAACCATAGTTTAGTTGCTGCTTATTATCCAATTAATCTTTTCTCTATTTTATCACTATCTTTAACTCCAAATTTCTATTTAGCAACTAGTCTACTAGAAGATATAAAATGTTTTACAATTTGATGGACTTGATTTTCCCTAATTGTTGTTCTGGATTGACCTAATCAAGAAATATTTGCAATACTAATGAATTTTGCTTTTCTTAAAATCTTAAACTGTTTTTTGTGAATAATTCCTTTTCTATTATTTTTTAATATTTTAATTTTAGCACTATCAGCTTATGCAATGAAAATATTAAATTCTTTAGATTTAAGCATATTAAGCATATTTTGCTTATATCAATTGATGATTTGCATATATTTATTTATAAATAAATTAACAGTAAAATATTCTATATATTCTGAAATTTTTCCTTATTTTTATCTGATGATTCAAAGAAAATAAATTTGAAATTAGAGTATTTATAGTTGAAATCAAAACTTTAGACCAAAATGTTATTTAAATAAATGAATTGTTATTAATATAACTTTTTTGTTGATCATCATTTGAAAACAAAGTGGCATATTATTTATTTCTTACATTTGTTTGCGAGATTATAGTGCTACTCTAATGTACATCAAAAATTTAAATTTTTCTTTATTCAGTTAACATGTTACCTTCAAATATAATTTTTTTTGGCATTGATATATTGGATCAGATGTTCAGCAATATGTCTATTCTATTATTAGAAGTGCATCAATAATTTTCTATGATATTATCAATATTATCACAAAAAAATCATGCTTCTAATAGTGGCAGAATGAAGTATATTGATAGTCCTAAGATTTTATGAATGTTCCATAATGCTGTTGAAATTAAAACAATTAAAGATTCATTTTGGAAAACAGATAGTCACAAAGAGCAAGGTTCTAAATTCTAGTAATTATTGGAGATCATATACATTTTTTTTTCTTATAAATTTTTAGATAAACAAATTGGTATTGTGTTGTTGCAAATTAGCTACATTTCATTTAACAAGATATTTGAATTTCTTGTTCAGATTCTTAATAAATATGAAATCAAGAACATTGTTGTAGCGCATACATGCAATTTTTATTCAGAAAGAAGTGTTTACAACTTTACAAAGGTGCACAGATATTCTGAACAGGAAAACTTATTTAATTAAGAAAATTTTTGTGACAATATTGGCCTGCCGCAGTGGATGTAAATAGTTTTTAAGTCTCTGCATTACTGCTATAAAGATGTGATGTCACTGTCATTATATACTAATGCAAACATTATTATGAATAATGTAAATCCTTTGATCAAACAAACATAAAATAAAAATATAAATTTAATAATATTTGTTAATATGGCAGGCACTAATGAGAGATCCTTTAAACATACATCAATGCCATTCCATTAAAAAATAATATATTTTAAATATTGTTTAATGATCAAAGTAGTTTTCTATCTAAAACATAATAACTAATTTAAATATTTTTATATGTTAGATAGAATGTATTTTGCAAAAAAAAAGTTAATAACAGAGTAAAAATTTTTCTTTCTGAATATATATATTATTATTATTATTATTATTATTAATAATATATATACTATTATTAGTATTAGTTTTATATTGCAATAGGATTAAATACAGGCAATTTTCAATTTTTGTACATTCTGCTTTCATACAATTTGATATTTTGTGCATATTTAAAAGTTAAATTTTTATTGATATTTATCCCAAAAATGTGCATACTTCCTTGTAGCCACTTTCCTCTCCTCTGTCATTAGTCCCATCTTGTTTCAGCATCAGAGGTTCAGCCCTGAGTTAGGACATGTGTTGTAAAATAAATACATTTTAAAAATACTTTTCCATGTTTTTTTTTTTTTTTTTACATTATTCTACTTTGTACATTTCACACATATTTCAGGAATCAATTAAGTACGAAAGTCAAGGACTGCCTACATAGAATAAATCATTCTGCAATTTGTTCAGATTTCTTAAAAACAAAATAAAATATTATTCTATCCATTAGCAATCTAGAAAAATTTGTAATGCTTTCAGTTCTTTCAATAAAAATCTGGTGGTGAATTTACTTGCACAAATTACAAATGGTGATACCTGCTCTGGTGAATCACTTGCGAATTTGACAAGTGATTCATCAGAGCAGGTATATAATTCAATATTCTTACCATTTTTTTGGTAGACTGTTTCTATTTCACATTTACAAGCAAGATAGAAGAGAATTTCCTACATTTTGATATTCTTTGATTATAAAATTGGCCAATTTCTATCTATGTTTTTAATGAAGCATTTTTTCCAAAGGCAGTTATATAATATGCTATACAATCTGAATTTGTTTTTATAACATTCTGTTTTCATCTTGGTGAAATGTTTTTCTTTGAATAACTTATTTCAAAAAATGCAAATCCTGTTCTACACATTTGATTTGTATTGAATATCAATTGGAAAATAATTGATATAGTATAATCAAAAAACTCAATCACATAATCGAACAGCATATTATTAAATCATAATTGAACCTAACAAGGGAATTTTAAATAATTATTAATTTGGCAGTTTAGTTCTAAAAAGTTCACTATGGATAAAATTTGGCTGGATTAGATATATCTAGCATATTGTTAATTGTACATTATTATAAAAGCATTCTCATTAAATTTTGAATAGCATCACATATATTTCAAGTTGAAAATAGATTACATATAATAATGCAAGTTTGTTTATAATATTTTCAAATAATTATTACTGTTTTTACTAGTTTTTTGATTTATAGAATCCAACAATAATTCTAAGCACACTTTGTAAATGAACTTTACAGAACTATGAAGTAAAATGCTTGGAGGTAGATTTTCTATTTAGGGACTGTTAAAAATCTCTTGTTAATCAAAATTGAATTTTCTTAGCAGATTTTTGAAAATGATTCCATAAGAAATTTTACATGAAATTTAATATTGAATCTAAAGATTCCATATGGATACATGTGAACCAACATGGCAGTATTAATAAATGCTTTTTAAATGTAAAAATACTTTACTTGCCTAAGAACTGCTGCTTGCATTTTTTGTTAAATGAAATAAGCTTAGTGTATGATATAAATTAAACTTATACAATTGTAACAATGTCTCTGTGCAATGTTATTGTTGAGATTGTATGTATGATTATGATAATTTCTAATGCTCTTTATTATACTGCACACTCAATGGCAATAAATTGACTGAATAAACTTAGCACTTCTTGCAGTAAAAATCAACACATCAGTTTATTTAAACATACACAAATGTTTTCAATGCATATAGCATCCTCTTCAGGTGTACAGCACATACAAAGAACATACATAAAAAGAACATTTGAATTCAGTTGGTCGTTAGCATAAAACTTTCAATTAAACAAACAACGAATTACGTAAGCTATTCTAATTATACAGTTTAAAACTTAAAAAACCTAAAAAATCTAAAAAATTTAAAAATTCAAAAAAATTCGCAGGACTTAAAGAGACATTTTCAAACTAAATATATTAACCCAAAAT
>WUQG02017188.1:0-11584 GCA_011317285.2 Androctonus mauritanicus | reverse complement strand
AAAGTAATAAAAAAAAAGTGAAAAAACCTTAAAAAGTAATATTATATCACAAATCGTGAAAGCCTGGCGGGCCGCACAAAATGGCTTGGCGGGCCATTTTGTGCGGCCCGCCAAGCCATTTTGTGTGGAAGGTTTAGATCAGGGCTGTCCAAAAGGCGGCCCTCGGGCCGCCTTTTGGACAGCCCTGATCTAAACCTTCCAAAAGAGATTCCGGAAAGAGGAATCGTATAGAAAGATTCTTTATCTGTATTAAAATGTTTCCCTAGAATCGAAGGGAATCCTACAGAACACTCGTCGAAATACATTCATTTCTTTTCGATTTTTGTTGTATCTCGACACTGGTATCACCCTTTGGTCTATCCGGAGAATCGAATGTTCGCCTTAAAAATTTTGTAGGGACGCTGGGAGTCAACTTTGAAAATTCAAATGGGAAACGCTTGTCGATTTAGCTACGAGTGAATACAACTGTCGAAAACAAACAACTTTGGCTGGAGAAGTTTTTAATATCACCCAAAAATTCTACTACACGTAACGCCGATCGGGCTATTCAAAAAATAAGAATGAGCCGGAAGACCACCGTCGGATATATAAAGGACATACTAATGATTCTATCGACGTACTGAAAAGAGTCGGCAAAGCTCCTCTTCTCGGTTTCCGATAGAACATAACTTCCGCGTATTGACCCAACCGGCCTTAGATGGCTTTTTTCTTTTTTTTGGTGATATCTGGCTAACCGTAGATGAGGTTAAAAAACTTCTCCAGCCAAAGTGCTTGGATTTTGACAGTTGTATCCCACGGTATCCCCATCGATATACGTTTCCAGTCGAATGTTCGCGGTTGACCCCTAGCGTCCCTACTGGCGGAGGGCCCAGCAAATTTTTAATCCGACCACGGGATTCTCCGAATAGACTGGGACGGTGGAGATTTTTCTCTCTACTTCCTATCCGACGACGTTTCCGAGAAAAATGGTGGAAGAGGTGTCGAGATACACTCCGCATATATGAGATAATAAAAGAATAAAATTATTTTTGCGCCTTAGTTTTATTTATAATATTTTATATTAATTAATTTATAGTTTTACGATTAAAAATTATAGTTATAAATTAGAAAATACAGTCGGCCATATTAAGGCGGTAATCGAATTAATCACCACACCGTTTAATCCAGGCAACGATTAATGGGATAATCTCCGTTTAAAAAAATTCTTGAAAAGGTAAATGATAAATATTTAAAACAATTCTGAAAGTATTTTTAAAAAATATTAAAAACTTTAATCTCCATTATTACAAAAGACAATAATAATAATAATAATAAAGCAAACATAATACACCAAAAGCTGGCAATCAAACAGAAATTAATAAACACACTCATACCATATTACAAATACGTACCAGACACAATTTTAGAAAACTCGACACACAAGATGCGCTATGACAGAACAATCTTAACAGACAAAACCGTACATCACAACAGACCAGACATCACTCTCATAGACAAGCGAAACAAAGTTACTTACATTATAGACATCTCAATACCCGACACACGCAACATCCGGGATGCATTCACCCAAAAAATTAACAAATACACAGAACTCTCGAAAGAAATTAAGCGTCTTTGGGGAAGGCGAAAGGTAGTCACCGTACCCATCATTCGATCCGCAACAGGAGTAATTCCTCACACTGTACACAAAAGCCTCGAAACACTAGATCTACATCCCGAGACATAGGCCTACATAACACTACAAAAGGCATCACTACTCGATACACGCGACATAGTAAGAAAGTTTCTCAGCACTGACACAGATAGTTAGCGCACAACTAACCGTCTCGAGTAGTTATGTGTCGACTCTCGTCCGAGATAGTACTTTGCTCCGGAGTTATTCCGCGCACACATTGTTGTACCCCAATATAATAATAATAATATGGGTAAAAATATGACCAATGAGAAATATAGTTACCAGACACAACAGAAAAAAAATTTATATTGGTAAAAAATACCAATCTTTTACACTGGGGGAAAAAAGATATTGTTTCCGATTTTTCATTAATTTTTCTTTATATACGAAAAAAATATATACATATATATATTGCGTAATACGTATTATTTTAGCATTTTCTCTATAATTGGCAATTAATAAATGTTTGTTAATGGTTATATTTAACAAAAGTATAGAAGATAAAATTTGATGATAAACGAGAAATTTCGGTCAGTTGTTTATCTTATAATTTCATCCAGTTGGCCTTTTAAAAGAAGCCATATAATAATAATAATAACAATAACGACTAATGTATGGCATTCCGAATAAAAAAATATCGATACTGTTTAAATTTTAATAAAGTTACGCATTCCGTTTTATATTTTTCGGTCTAATTTTTAATACCGAGACCGGTAGCCCATCCGATGGAAAGCTAAGTGTCATTATTAATTAATTACTGCCATTTAATTGTATGATTTATTTTTTCCCTATCAAAGGATAATTATGGCAAATTTTAATATTAAAATAGTGGAGAGAGAAAGAGTAAGGTAGCGCCGGCCCGTGGATTTCAAACACGGGCCGGAATATCGTGATAGTTTTTCCATCATCGATTATATATCCTTTAAGACCGGTTGGTCACCCCGGGAAACCACGTCTATACACACGTGGCCATAAAAATAAAAAATTCATTTTTTAAAAATATTTAGAATGGGCCCCGGGCCGGGCTTTTTAAATCCAGAAAGTCTTATTTTTATTTTTTAATCCAGTGGTATCGAATTAATAATAAAAGTCGGACTGGCGATTTATTTTATCGTATTCAACTGTATAAATTTAATTACTCGGCTGACAGAATCGATTTTACGCTTTTTATTTATCTATAAACAGAATGTTTTTAATTTCGACCCGGAGAGTTTTATCAACATTTTTTTAATACTGCCGCCTTGTTGTTAAACGGTAAAAAATAAAACTAATATTTTTTCCCCTCCATCTATATATAAAATATATTTAAGCCATAAATTAGATGGGTGGTTCCAGCCTGGAGCCAAACTAAACTTTAACTTAGGAAAAAGATGGTTAAGAAAACATAATTTGCAGCCGGGTGGGGTTTTAGTTAGGAAGACGGTCTTAGTGGACGGTATTATTTAACCGTAGCTTGGCTATCGACCGGTAAATAAAGCGGTCGGTCAATTATGACAAAGGCCTATTTATGGTAGTCGGT
This sequence comes from Androctonus mauritanicus, assembly GCA_011317285.2. Lineage (NCBI taxonomy): Eukaryota > Metazoa > Arthropoda > Arachnida > Scorpiones > Buthidae > Androctonus > Androctonus mauritanicus. The sequence goes on along the minus strand of WUQG02017188.1, from coordinate 8,390 downwards.
CAGATTTGCGGAATAAAATTTTACACGCTCCACTAAAGTACTGAGAAGTTACGGGCCGTCATCTATATTTTTTGTCGGCCCACACCCGGGCTGGGCCGGACGCCTTGACTAGTTTGGTTATAAGAAAAGCCGACCCGTTCTGGCTCGGGTGACTGGCGGAGCGGATCCGGTTGTTATAAATTCATTTACTGGATGGAAAAGTAGGATGATTTCTTTGAAAGCCACGTTTTGCCCCGATTATTTTCCCTACAAAAGTCGGACGTTTTAATGTATGATTGGTGACCCGGCACTTTTCACGCTCGTCCAGCTTTTTCTCTGGGGCGAATCGTCGGATCCGAATGAACGACCGGCTGCTTTAAATGAAAAGCCTCTTCTCTCTTATCGTTTTGTGAAGGAAATGGCCCACCCCCTCCATCCCACCTTACATTTTCTTCTAGACTCTATACAGGAAAATCGGCCCGCTATTTTCTCCATCGGTCAAACGTTTCGATTTAATCTACAAACGGAGTTATTCGGGTTTCCAGCTATAAGAAAATGTCCTTCCAGTTTCTCTACAAATTAAAATATTTCCATTCCAAATTTACTATTCTGAAATTTTACCATTCTCTAGAATTAAAAGTTTTTAATTCGAATTTCTGGTTGGACAGATTTTAGCCATTTTTAATTACGGCTACCCACTATTCTTCGGCCAACTCTTACTAACCGTACTTTTTCAATTAATTAAAACCAGCTCCCATAACCAAACTAATAAACTTTGCTTTATTTCTTAAAAATACAAAATGTGTTCGGTAGTGGACGGGAATAATTTTTACATTTAAAGACTACCGAATGAATCTTCCGGGAAGATTTTTATGGCCGAGAAACACTGTTTATTTCTTCCGCCTATCCGAACGTCGAACGCTTCCCAGCTCAGAAAACAATAGGCAATTTATAGCCGATAAATAATTCGTTGACTTCCGTCACCCGGGTTTACTTAGCAGTTACCCGACTATCGATTACTATTCCATATTTATTGCCACTATATGCGCTTTTAAATATTTACTTCTAGAGATCAACGACTTCTACCCCATTCGATAGATGGGTCCAGCTTTAACTTATTACCATCCGGCCACCTAGAAACTTATCGTCGACGCCTTTAGGCTATTTTTTGCTAATTATTATTATTTATTATTGTTTATACGGATAATCGTCGTCCAAACCAGCCAGCCACCATCCATTATTTTCCTATCACCTATATATGTGTATAATTCTTTACCCGCCTTACACTTCGCCTGGCGTATCTATGTTTATATAGATTCTTCGCCTAAGCCATATTAATTCATTAACACACTGACCGTATACAGGTAATTTTAAGTACCTATACTGTATAACCGAGCGTTATAGAGGTTTGGGACAAAGCGTCGCGTGAGACATTAGGCACGTTAATTCAATGGCGGCTAGAAAACGAAACAAAATGTGATTAATATTCTTTTAACCACCACACTTTTTCCTACTCCTTAGAGATTCGAATTAGATTTTCATTAATGGAGACGGTCGCTTCTCCAATTTTTTTTTTTTTTTCTAACTTTAACTTATTTTCCGAATAGTGGAAGAAACATATTTTTAATCGTTAATAAGGCAGATTTTATAGGTGGTAAATAATTTTGACGCCTAGCGGACTTTTCGCTGAATAGCGTGAAAACTGGAAGGGGGAAAAATACTTTTGTTAGCTAGGATATAATTTCTGACCATACAAAATGCTACAAAACTCGATACTAACTGGTGGCTGGTTAGAAATAACGATTAGTGTCGGATAATTTTTCTGTCGATGTATTTCTAAAAACAAATATTTTAATACGTAAAATATTGGTTAATTCGATTATCCGATCAGATATTATTATTAAATTATTAGGGAAGAAAATCTATATTTTAGTTATTCGTTTAACTAATTATATATCTTTAACGTATACTAAAGATATTAGAAAATTTTTATATCGAAAAATACATATGTGTAAATTGTAGAATATTCTGGAGCCAATAAAAATGGCTACGCTTTTCCGAGTGTAGATGGATTTATTAATTTGTCACAGCGCTGGCTTGGTAGTGATTTTTATTCAAATTAAGTGGAAGCGTAACGTTCTCGAACAATTTAGGGGAAAACATTGGAGAATTTTTAGATTATTCCAGCCAGTTTCTGCCTTTTCCATGAGGTACCGAATCGGAGAAGTTTTAACTAGTATTTTTACCCATTAGATTCTTAATTTAGACCGATAATACTATGGATTTTGGCTTTTTTCGGTTAATCCGAGTATTTAATAATAGCCCGAACTCTTTTCGTTCCAACCAACTATATCTATTAAACTAACGGCGGACACTCTGCCCGACATGACCCGCTATAATTTGACTATATTTTTGTGAATTTCGTAGTCCGCTGCCAAAAAATATATTTAAATATATTTAACGCGCCTAAGAAATTTAATAAAACGTTGGTCAACCAGACGTAAGTGGAGCGATAACGCGTAACGTTCCATATTTACCATCAAACCGTGTCACGCTATGTTTTTCTTATTTATCACTATAAACAGAATTACTATCACGTGTTTTTCACTCCCTTTTTGTTAACCGATTATTGATTTTTCTTTTAAAAATCGTGGCCGTAACTCCGCCTGTAAATGACACTTTTCCTACAGGCGGTAATGTATCGGACCCGTAGAAAATATCCTCTATATATTCTGTATACTATATACTATATGTATTCGAATAAAACTTGGCTGTTATAAAGTTTTTCTAAATCTTCGTTTCAGTTTCATTCCAGAAGAAAATTAAAATGGACTTACCTGTATCTTCTGTACGCGCCAGAGAGAAAAGATTAATGGCCAGCCACCAGAGCCACATCCCACCGACTTCTGTTGGCTGGTAATCCTTCATCGGATGAAATCCGCGATAAGTCACGTGTCCGAAGGTAGCTATGGCAACCCGCCGGACACAACAATTTATTGTGGTCCATCGATGTGACAAACATTTCCCCCCCATCTTTCCCGGCCTCAGAGTCATCTAGCGGTAGCCAATGAATTTAATAAAAACCCTTTAACGCGTTTTTAATAAAAAAAAGTCGGATCATTGAATATAATTTTCATTTCTACCTACCAATTGGATATTGTTTTTTAATTATAAAAGTAATAAATAGTGGAAACGGTGAAAATCCTGTTGACATTTTTATTACAAATATATAAAAAAATTATGCAAAATAATGTCCCACAAATTAAACAAGGATAAAATAATTATCATTTTTGTGCGTGAAATTTATAAATATGTGATTGGTTATAGAGATTACATAAATAAGATTTCGGTACGATAATGGTTCTACCCGCATTTAACAATTCATCAGCCCGATGAACGACATATAAAATATACATATATAAAAGTTATGGCCTATATACGCGCTTAACAGTTTGGAAATTCTGGTTGTTGGCTTCGCAATCATTAGTGAAGGTCTAAAAAAGCTTCCATTTACTCTACGTCGTTAGTCAAGGTCCAGTCGAGAGTCAAATCAACCAATAAAAAGCGTTAATACGACCATAAAATATTCATATAAATATTTTTACACCAGTTAATAAGAAAAATTCTTGGTGGTACATCCTTTCCTCATTCATTCTTGCAGCGCTTAAGATAGGTTATAGGCGACGCTTGTAATCTGGAAGTGTTTTGGTTGACAATGTTCCAGGCCAAATCGTATAAGTTTTGATAACTTTCCTTAAAATAATGGAGTAATTTTCATATATGTGAAGCTGGCCACAAAATTCGGTGGAATTTCAACTTACCAGAGAGTTAATAAATGTCGGTCGGCTGCCGGCGATGGTTCTAACCGAAGCGAAAACGTCGACTAAATCGTCTTCTATCACTTGCCGATAGATGATCCAGGAAGAGCATAGAAATCCCGCCGGAGACGGATTATCCCTGAAAAGAGCCCAGTGGATTAACGGCTAGCCTATGTATTTTTGGCTTTAGAGTTAGAAAAAATTACTTATAAACTATTAAAACCGGGTTTTCTTTGGCCAACGTATCCAAAGTATCGAAAAGATTTATTAGAGTGTTTTTAGCGGGTGGACATTCTTGGTTTTCCTTCCAGTCCAGGATGTGGCACTGTTTTACCACTCTGGAGCTTTCCGGCTGAAAAATAAAAATTTAAATCGACTAAGAGAAAGTAAATTAGAAAATGCTTTATACTTAGAACAATTTAGTATTTTACTCACTTGGATGGAATGGCGCAAATTAAAGGTGTGAATTAGCACCCCAAAGTTTAATTCCGAAGTGACGTAATCGATTTTCAAATTACCTTGGTATAACGTATTCGATTCTGGCCAATAAGTAGGGTGGTTATTCTGTAAAATATTCCAGTCTTATAATAGGCAGACAGACAAAGGTAGGCGATTCTTACCTCTGGATTTTCCGACTGGCCAAATACGATAATAACGGACGATTGGACCCGGTGCGCCAACTGCCAGAACTGGTGAACGCATTCGGCTTTGGGATACTCCACCACCAGGTAAGCGTCGCGCCTTCCGTATCCCTGCCGTTCAAATTAATCGATAGGATGAAGAATCGTGGCTTAAATTTCCGCTTTTCCATTTAAAAATAGTAATATAATCGAAATCCGGCTAAATACTAATAATAATTCTTAAAACAAATTTCACCAACATAATTTTTAAGGCGGAATTGGCTATAATCTTACCGATCGATTTGTAGGTTAACGGTGCTTTACTTACGTTAAGGTAAAAGTGATTCAGTTCCGGAAGTTGGTTGTCCGTTAACTCTTCTGCAATTAAAACGCTTTTGTTAATTAGAATGGGTATTTTTATTAGCCATCAAAAATAATAATCACGGTGGTCATCTTACTGTTGGATGCTTTAAAATAAAATCGGGAATGGAAGGAGGTGTCGATGGAAGTTAAGGCCTTTAATTTCTATGGGAAATTTTGAAAACGATATACAAACGATAACCAGAAAAGTTATCTTTACCAAAGGAGTTACCTCGAATTGCTGTTTTAGTAAAGACTGGTTTTCTTTTAGTTTATTATAATATATTTGAAAGTCTTGGCAGGACTTTTGTGGCGCGTCCCCGCAAAAATAATCGACCAAGGCTCTATATACGAAGGCGTATTGTTCCTGTTAAAAACAAAATTTAGCACAAATTCCTCCCTATTTTGTAATTGGTAAATGTATATTATAACGAAAGAATTATAGTTTACCACCGTCTCCACTAAATTGGACCTGCTCTGCCTCATTTTGGCTAAGGTATTGACCGGGTCTACGCATCCTCGGTCTTCCGCCATGTCTAGGGAGGCGTCTAGTAGCATCACCGTTCCCGATCGACCTACGCCGGCGCTAGAAAACACAAGCCATTCTTAATAATAGCCCGTCTTGCAGGGTAGTCGGACAAACCGTAGATACTCGCCTACAATGAAGAACTAGGGGAGCCTGGCAGAAGGGTCGATACTTCTTGGCCGACTTCAGCAGCGTGACTAAAGACAAAGGATAGCTGGGAACACCGTGATCTGGCCAAGCCGTAAAATGGTACTGCCTGACCTGTCTGTCGGTGGCATCGTCTTTCTAAAAACAGTGGTGATAGTTAAATGGTATTCCGTTTCTCGGCCGCTCCACTCCTTTAACTTATAAATTTCCTTACCCGACGTAGAATAAAATTCCTGACGGTGTAATCCAGATAGCATTTTTCCCATTGGAGAGTAACCGTAATATCTCCGTAAGTAGCGGTGGTGTCCGGCCAATATTTTTCACACTTTTTCTGCAATATTTTTATCCGTTAGAAAACCAACAGCGCCTCCTTCTTCCCCTCGGACACCTATTAATAATACCTTACAATCTTCCACCATGTTGGCAGCCATGATTATTTTACAGGCCTTTTCTTGCCAGATCATCCGCCAAAAGTCGACCGTAGTTCGCTCCAGTGGGCCTAAAATTTAGCCTTTATCAACTTTACATTAATCATCACCGAGATTTTTAAAGTTTTTTTACCTTGAGTAGAAATGTAAGCTTTGGCTCTTTTGTATCCCTATAAATAAAAATTTATTATTACGGTGCCGAGAGAGAGAATAAATTGAAAAAGTCGTTGGTTAACTTACGTCTATGTAATTGGCATTAATGTAGTCGGAAAATTCGGAATTTTCGTTGGAGGGATTTTTCAAAATTACACGAGTGTCGTCATCTGTCGGAATAAACGAAATTTATCCTTCTAGGAAATGATTCGATCAATTGACGTCCGAAGCGACCCAAGTTATACCCGTTACGGACTAGACCGCTTAAAGTACTTTAAGATAGAATTTAACCGAATAACGCTTTCCAGACACAAAATATTAAAGTACGTTAAGCGTTTTAAGTTAACCGATGTCCCTTACAGTACTTTAGAGGCGTAAAGTACTTTAGCCAGTCAAACTGGCCACCACCACTTTGGAGAAGTCGAGTAAACCTGGCCAAAAGAATGAATCGGACCGTGGAAGAAACAAATAATCCAGATTCTAATGGATATTTGGGAAAAGCGTTATCGGCATTTAAAAGCGATGAAAAGAAATAAAAGCATTTTTGACAAAATGGCAGAATTTTCTTCTTTTATTTTTTTTAATATTTATAAAGATGTATTTAAGAATCTCTCCGGCTATTTCACTCCTTCTCGACTAGAAATAATTCCAGAAAATGCTATTTAAATCGGCATCCGTTACCACTATAGCCGACTTCATCTCGTTTACCATCGCGTTTATAAAATTTCCCACTAGATGGCCAATACTAACGAAAATTACAAAAACGTCTCCGAAATCGACCTTAAAGTACTTTTACATTAAATTCCTTTACCGTAAAGTACTTTATGTTTCTGTGTCTGTAGCGGGTATTAAACGTGTTAATTATAAAAAATAGATTTTTTTCCCCCTTTCTCTCGATTCGGGAAGAGGAAAATTAGTCACTTTTATATAAAGACAGCCGGTCTAGTAACCAATTGGTTTAAACAGCTATACTTACAAGGTAATAAATCCATATATCTATTTTTCGTCCTGTTTTCGATTTTCTTTCCAATTTCGGTAGACTTGACCGGACCAAATTTTAAACTCTTAAAAAAAAACTTAAGTTTTAAAACAATTAAGAAGAAGTAACTTTAAAAATAAGAATTAAAAAAATTTAATTACGTGATATTGTTCGGCTATCCCGGTACTGGTCAAACTACTGAGGTATTTGCTTAAATTTTCGATACGGATCCCTTCGGTGGTGGAGCCGTGGCGTGTTTGGCCGTCTTCTTTTATTATTAAAACAACAGAAACTTTAACAGTTCAAATACGGACATGGGGCCACCAGTTTAATAATTAATAAATATCCGGTACCGGTTACTGGATGGATAATAGCGAATACAAACCGATAAGGTGGAAAAAAATAATTCGAAGTAAGCATTTCTTACGCCTTTAGCTTAGCCGTACCTATCATCTAATAAAAGTTTTACCACCGGTTACAATTTTAAAAACGTATAGGAAGAAAACGATATTAGCCGGTTATATTTTAAATCTATAAATTAGGCTTTTCTTCTTAGAATATTTCCATAAACGTAAAGAAGTTAAGCCGACGCTTAGTCCCGGTTGGAAAAATTTGATAAAATATATCGGAAATGATTTGGTACCCTAGTCAATATAGACCTATATAAATATCTTAGATTTATTCCTACCGGGTAGATTTATTCTAGAAAATTAACTGGATTGGTTCTAGAACGCCCAATCGATTTGTTCTAGAAAATTAATCGATTTATTCCGGCCAACCAACAGTTTTACCGGTGGTAGAAAAATCGTTTCTAGCTATTTTTGGCCTAACCTGTCGGTTGTAATAGAAAGTTGTTTTAAATCTAGGCTGATAGGTTTTTTAATTAGCGGACCGAAATTGGCGGTAGCGCCTAATGGCCCTATAAAGACGCGATTAAATTCTGCTAGGAAACGTGGCTCGAATCTGGTGGTAATACATTACGCGTATTATTCTAAACGTCTGTATCTCGGTCTGGGAGTAAGGGTTTATTCAGACTCCGCCTCTAACAGAATACATTTACGGCGGCCTCCAAAAAATCTTAACCGGCCGCGCCTACGAAAGTAAACGAGGCCACAAATATTTTCTGTCTGACCGAATCCTTCGATTACTGGCAAATATATATTTTTTCCCAAAAAATCATAATTTGTGGCGCGGGAAGTTTTATGGATAGCACTACGGTGGGAATTAGCCATATATTGTAGGATAGAATTTGGGTGGGTCGATACCGACCGCCACCCAAACTACATTTACGGTACGGATTTTTCCGAGTTTATTTCGTTTAAAAAGTACCAAACACGGGCCACTAAAACATTTCGAAGGCGTTAAATCTCCACGCTTTCC
>WUQG02017177.1:0-11585 GCA_011317285.2 Androctonus mauritanicus | reverse complement strand
TTTCCTTCGTAGTTTCAAATCCCGCAGGAAAATGTTCTAATACAATGCTTAAACTTTTGTGTTGAGTTCGCCCTTTGCTTAAAACTTGAAACACAGTTTTCTCAAAATCAGCATTTGTTGAGTTCGCCCTTTGTATCCACAACGCCTCATATACAGTGGGTTCAATTTTCTTATATAAATATATATAAGAAAATTGAAAATCATTCCATATCAATCAACATCTACAGCTTATAAAATTATCAAAAATATCAAACAACAATTTCTAAAGTAACTATATTATTATAGAGGACTAAGATACCAATCCTTTTCTACCCTTCTCTTTGTATTTTGTTCTGGTTGTCTTTTGTTTATCAGTTTCATTGCCCCTTTTACTGGCATTAGTTCTTTTGATTTTTCTAAATTCTTACTGCTTGTTTTTGTTGGCCTTTTTTGTTCTTTCTTTTATTCTCATTTTGGTTCTTTTGCTCCTTGTTCTAAAAGGAACTTCTGCTCTACTAGTTTGTTTTTTTTATCTTTTCCTGCTTTTTTGTCTGTTTTTGTTTGGGTTAGTTCTAAGAGGATTGATCTATTTGTGGATTGATTTCTATTGTTGTTCCTTGTTGATTGTGGGATTAATTAGTTTCTCTTTTCATCTGTAGTATGATTCAAGTTTTTTTTTATTTGTTTGCTCCATGATCACTTTTTGTTTTGTTTTGTTTATTCTTTGTCTTTTGATTGTTTGATCAGGTTACATTTTCTTTTCTGTCCCCTTTGTGTTTGTTTTGTATTTTCTTATCCTTATGTTTCTGTTTTGTGTGTATGTTTTCATTTGGATGTCTTTGCTATCTTCTCCTCATCCTTTTTCTTTTTCTCTTCTTTCCTTTATAGTTTGTTCTTATAATGAAATTAATGTGCATCATCTTCTCTTCTGATCTTATTTTTTTTGGCAGTCAAGTGATATCTATCCTCACTATGCTGTTTAGGCTTTCCCCTTTCTTTTTGGCTTTTCATATTTGGATTCCAAAATTGATACAGCTAGTTCTCGACTTACGACCACGATCGGTTCCGACAGACCGGTCGTAACACGAATTGGTCGTAAGTCGAGTAGGCTATATGTACACTGTACAGTAATGTGAATTTATAACATAAATTCACATTATCGACTTCATATTCGACTTTACTATTGTGGTCGTAAAGTCGAATGGTCGTAAGTCGAGAACTACGTGTATTGCTTGATTGTCAATGGTATGGCAACTGCAGTATCCTCCTTCAGCTGCTCTGATAATACCAAAAAGGTTTTTATCCTTTGGTATCTCTATCCAAAAGGGAATTATGAAGTATTCCAATAAGTTGCATTTGTGTTTACTAACAATATTCTCTTTCCTTTTTTTTATTTTATGTTTTCTTGTCTATATGTTGTATGACTGCTTGAGTGATTTCATCAATTTTTCAAGTAGCAATATTCTATACACACAATAAAAATTCAAACATAAAATGCAACTATTTAGAAATTATAAAGCCTCCTTTGGGCATAGTATACATCTTTCTATACACATCTATGAACCCCTTCATATTCCTTGCAAGCGAAAAGGGCTCAACTGTAACTTTGACTCTCTTCAATAAAAAAAATTACAGGTATTGATAGTTCTCAGTTTACGAGTTCCTTTCTAGCTTTGCGAATTTTTTCAATTCAAAGTGTCAAAAAAACATCAAAAATTTGAATGTTAATTGCAATAAATTGATGTTAATCTTTCATAAAAAGACATTTCAAACCATGTACCTAAATATATAATACAAAATGACTGGATTTGTAGCAAAAATTTCATCATCTGCTCTGAAATCAGAAAAATCAAAATGATAGCCAAGAAGCAGAAGTAGCATTCTTAGCTTTACCAATATATTATGCAAATAATTTCCATTCCTGGATTGTGCCTAACATAGTAGTTCATCTGCATTAAAGCTCATCTACTTAACTGTCAATAATAATGAAAAATAATTCCTTTAATATTTATACATAATAAATAATATTATTATAATAATTTGCTTAACTTTAAAAGCTATATTTTCATTTCATTAGATAAATAAATCATTATTTAATCATTAATTACGGATTTTGTTGTGGTCAAATTTCATTGGTGAGAATGGAATCCAATTTTAACATTATGTCTATGAGGAACTGCTTCTTGGTTTACAAATTCTTATTTTACTAATAATTTCCATGTCCAAATTAATTCAAAGTAAGAACTACCTATCTATGTTTGTGTATATATATCTGCAATCTGTATTTTTTAATATTAAATACATATTGCCCATAATTCTAATTTGAATATTTTATGGATTATTCAGATTATTTCAATTGCCCTACTTAATTGGAAGTCTAGTAACAAAAATAAACATAATGAAATGGCATATTTTATTTTCCAAGTTTATCTAATATTTTCTTTATTTTTACATTTATAAAATGTTGACAAGGATAAGATATATGTTTTTCTTATTATAAAGAACAAACAGTATTTATTCATCAGTAATTTAAAAAAAATTTTTTTATATTTTGAGTTAACAGTTGAGGAACTTATATATACTTACAACATTGAATCTGTGAGAAATAAATGTTATTACAATTTGTATTATGACAGGAAATTTGAAATACATATCTATCATAAGTTGGAAATCCTAAATGTTGAAATTAAAATTTATATTGAATATTTGTTCTCAAGCTTTAGAAAAAATTTTTAATGTTAATTTTCTTTTCCTTTAGGCTTTATACTTGATCATTTGCTCATAAAATTTTTACATAGAATAATATTCTTAATTTCTCAAAATTTCATAAGATCTTCAAGAACAAAAATAGTTTTCTCATTAAAAATTATCATCAATCAAATGTTATAGTCATATTCAGTTACGACCACTGAAGATAGAAATTTAGACTCACAAAAAGTTATACAAAAAGGAATAATTTTTATGACTCTTTAATTGAATGAATATTACCATCAATATATTATCAATTAATTTTTGATTAGTTAAATCACTTAAAATATTTATTACTGTATTATAAAGCTATACTTCTAGTTAAATAAATAAACTGAAAAATTACATAACATTAATATATTAGCACCATATTACAAGATAGCAAAACTTTTCAGTACAGAACTTAGTTTTATGTTTACTTTTTATTTCAGAAGTTCAAATATAAAATGCTCTCTCTGTAGGTGGAGAGTAGAACTCATTCATTGTTTGAGTTCTATTCTAATACATTCAGTTTTAACAGCATTTTTTACCTGTTCATGATTGTTCATGTCATTAAACATTTAACAATATATAATATAAGCCTGAAAGATAAAACAAATAAATAAAATCTGTCAGTGATTGATTTTCTTCCATTTTAAACATTATGCTTAACCAAATAGATGGTAAAACTGTATATGTATATATGGTTGTTTCATTAGATCCAGTCTTATTTCAAGAATATACACAGTTATCAGTTAATTGTTTTAACTGTATTTTTACTGTACTATATGTTAATTATAATTATGGATCTTTGCAAATTCCAAATAGTTTATTGATTTTTTGAAATTATTTGAATAATATAAAACTGAAAATTTCAATGAAAAATGCATACAAATAAAATTATTTCATAAAAATGGAGTGTGTATGGAGAACTAGATGGTTCAATTAAACCAGAACAGTTAATTAAAACTGTCTTCAAAACAGACAATATAGGGAAAATTGGAAAATTTAGTGAAAAACAAACAATATACAATTAATCTGCTGCTAAAAATATGTATATGTATATAACTTAAGATGTTATTAAAAATTTCTATTTTTTCTCTATTGATATATCATACTTTCTTTTGCTGATAAAAATTATTCTTAATTCATATTATATACTTTCTATATTTATGAATACAATCCACTATCTTTTTCAAAATATATAAAGATCACTGCTATTTTTTTGTTGATTTATTTTTTAAATTTGGCTAAATGGTAGATTACCTGCTGGTGGAAAGCATGTTGCTCTGTATCTGACAGTACAGCATTAACTATATAACAAACTTTTTTAATGAATTTATACTTATGTCCCCAGACCATGATGTAAAGATCAAATCAGAGATTTGTATTAGTCAATCTCTGCATTGTGGTTCAAGCTAGTCCTCAACTTTTGACCACTTGTACAGTCCCGTGCAAAAAGTTTTTCAGGTTACAGGAAAAGGTTTGACTACCCAGCAATATGCACAAGTACCAGCACTAATCACTTCAAGAGCAGAGCAGTGCTGCTGTAACTTGGACAGGCACCATTCCAGTTTCCATAGTTGCAGGGGAGGGAAGGTAATGGGGGAATTGAAAATTTGAAACTCTGAAAAGTATTACAATTGCTTTGAAAGGAAATCAGTGTTTATTATTTAATTATACTTTATACAATATATGAAAAACATAACTAGATACTGAAAACATTGACAAGTGACCACAAATATTAAGCAATAATAAAGTAGTTGCTGTAAACTTATGGTAATTCACGATTTACGATTATCGAAGCGAAATGTAAGAAACATATATAAAGAAAATTCAACAAAGTCTCAAAATGCCAAGCTATATACTGTTATTAATAATGGTATAATAACGGTAATAACAGAATGGCAGACAATTAATAATTCAAAATAGGCAAACAGGAATGACAGTCAGAGAGCTATTGAAAATATTGCAACTTAGCAAAATATATAGCCAAATAATTGCTATATATTATTACCTTAACAATCTATTTAATATTTATACTATATATAATTTAACTATTGGCTTCTGTAAGCAACTTATAAATCCCACAAATTGAAATTATTTTAAAAACTTTCTTAACATGCCCTTATGTTTAAATCCACATAATTTTTAATTATAAGTTTATTGATTGCTTCTTATATTAAATAAACCAGTTATCTTTACTGACATATTAGTTATATCCAGTGAATGTATGAAATTATTCCAATTCCTCTTAATACAAATGTCATCTTAATGAATAAACAGTATATTTATATGTCATTTTTTATTATAAGTAATTTTTGTTATTTGACTATTAAATACAGCACCAGAGCAAATAGTAAATCTCTGATCAGTCATGTCAATGAAATGGTGACGTCTCTTCCCATTCACTCTAAACCTACCTTCCACATTAACCAAGACAATGGTCAAATTCATTTCATTTTGCGGTGTCTTCGGACAATAGTGCCTAATGTAATACTTGATGGTGAGTCAGCCACTTCCTCCCCTAGACAGAACCTGACAAACTTTTTGCACACAACTGTATCTATAATAGTGATGTCATTGAAAAATTTCGATTGGCCAATGCAACTCCAGGATTCAAGCCCTAGATAGTATAGTACAGTATGACTCTAAAGCTTTTAGCACAAAGTGAAAATTTTTGTTGCACTTCCTCAAGAAGTCAGTTTTGAAAAATAAATTCATAAAAATATCACACTTTATAAAACTTTTATTTTTTAAAACAATATTTTACAAAACTTACATTTCTACATACAACGTTTTAATTAAATCAGAATAATCTACATTTTATGTGAAGTCATTTTTGATGGAAAGGGTCTCTAATTGTATCAATTTTTTTTGGAAAATCAATGATCAAAGATAAGTTTTAATTAATTTTAACTGTGAGAAACTTCTTTTGGCCACTCAGTCCACTCACTGTTTAAATTGTGTGTAAGAAAAAAATAATTGTGTCTTACTACAATGATACCAACAAAACACAAAATGCACTAGAGCCCTTTGACACCCCTTAAATATCGGCACCCTGAGCAGGTGCTCTGCTCGATCAGGAATTGAGCCAGTCCTGCAATGGTATATGTGAAAATTGCCTTTTTTTTGTGTCTGGTTCTTGTAGTTTTGTGTTTATGTTTATTAAGATAGTGTATAATATCCTAGTAAAACATTAGTAAAAAAATCCATAAATTTTGGGCATTTTCATCTTTTAACCATTCCAACGTATGATGGTGGGATTCAGCTTCAAACTCTATTATAAGTCAAGGAATATTTGTATATTTATTAAAAGAGCCAATTATATAGACAATGTAATGCTGTCAGATGCAATGCAACAGGCATTTCACTAGCAGGTAATTTACCATTTTATCCTTAAAATTATATATATAGCCAAAACATATTTTCCTAAACTGCTGATTTATCAATTCTATCTCAATTAGTATATGATAGTTTATGCTTATTTTATTAAATGCATTAAATTTCAAAATTTCCTTTTTTACTAATCTCTAATCTTGCATATCTTTAGTTTCATTTGTTTGAAATATATCAACAAATCAAAGAAGAAATACTATTAGTGGTAGGCACTTTTAGAGCCCATCACATCAGCTAACATCATAGGCCAACATCTATGTTGTTGGTTAAATGGAAAGTTAAAAAAATGGGATTCATAGGCTAAACCCAGACCTCTCTTGAAAAATTAGAGATGTGAGAACTGAAATTGAACCCAGATCTTTAAAATTGCTTTACTACACAATCACTGGCAGATCCCAAATCCTGAAATTGAAAGCTTTACACTTATATATTGCACATTCCAAAGTTACTGGATTTATAATTATATAAAAAGTATGCATAAAGCTTTATTTTATTAGTTAAAATAAACAGGATGATATGGAAATATCTTCAAAAATTATGTAGGCTTGATGACAAATTCATAACAAAAAAATAACCATATGAACATAAACAACATTGATAAATGCATTTACACTTGCACTACACAGTTGAATTTGTTTCAGACTATTGGATAGATAGGCCTATGTAGAATTCATAAATATATGCAATATAATACAGTAAACTCCTGATTATCCCATTAAGAATTAACCAGAAATCCACAACTCAGAAGTGATGTTTAATTATTGATGTTTCATCTTAAATGTGATATCAGAAAGATTTTTAAATAGTCTCAAATTTCTTTATTATAGAAATTTGAGACTATTTAAGGAGGTTTGAAGAACAGATCATTTTGATTTTGCAATTAAGTAGCATATAATCCAGTGATGTAAATTATGTGTTAGGACAGATGGTAGAAATTCTGAACATTTGTTGTAACACAAAAGTAATAAAAATCCTTGTTATACACATTTTGTTTCATTTCTGACTAACCAGAAACCAAATTTTTTAAAAATATACTGTTCAATATATTTTACAAACTTTCCAGTAAGTCACTGTTTTTACCAACTGCTACTTACTTAATTGCAAAATCAAATGATCTGTTCTGCAAACTCTATGTGTGATACTATTCTAGAATCAGCATTAAATGCAGAAGTTTTTTGAACAGTGGTTACTACTTATATTAAGTATTTTTCTGTTAGCATCAGTTAAAAATTCAAACACAGTTCTTTGGGGGAAAAATCCTGTTCAGAAAACCATTTGTATTATTTGAATGAAAATAACAGAGTTTATAAAAATGCTTTTATTGGAAAGATACACCATACAGGATCATAATTACAATCAAAAATCTGCCAAATAACTCAGATTTAAAAATAATAATACTTTGATGACTACAATATATGATTTTAGGAAAAGTACAAATTTGCAAATAATTTTTGATCTGTCAACAATTAGATAACGACATATATGGTCATTTTGATAGAAAATGACCTCCTGCATCACCTCACTTCGTTTGATCATCTACTTTTGAGACACTCTGTATATAGGTATTTTAATATTAAAAAATAAATAAATTGTATACATACATTTATTTACTTTTTAATATTATATGCATATTGTCTATAATTTCAATTCTTTTCACTATAGATTATCCTGAAGTTACAATTATTTGACTTATATTCCAATCTTACAATGGCCCTTATGATATTCTGAATTTGGCTATTTTCATTGCATATAAATCAAAAATTTTTTTTTGTTTTATTAAAAATATAAGAAAGCAAATCACTTACCACCTTGGGATTTGGGTTCAATTCTGGATTATTTTATAACATTGGAGATATGGGATCAAATCCAGATAATTATATCAACTTAAAGGATTCAGCATTCTATTATGTATTACTACTACTAAAATTTATTAGAGTCATTTTTGACTTACAAGCTTGAGGACAACCTTCTTTGGATAATTTTGCAGATTACCCAAAGAATTGGTTATCTGGACTAGCACACACTCAATTACTCTAGTTAATTGGGAATCTGCTGTACATCAGTTTTACAACAAATGTTCAAAGATTTTTTCTTTCTATTTGAATGCAGCCCATCATTACCAGATATGCATGAACAGGCCAGGTTTATCAAAAATTATTGTGTATTTATGTGAATGCATTGTGCACTAAGTAACCAGTTGCCATAATATTATAGAACAATAGCAAATTCCTCATACATATGAAGAGAAAGAAGGAATATGCATACTTTGTATAGGCTATTTTTTTTAATCTGTAATCTGAACTTCTCTTTTGTAGCATATAACAAATTCAATTGTAACTCAAATGTGATACTTTTGATGATATATGTTCAAATTAATTTTTCTCATTTTGAATCTTAAACAAAATTTATGTAATTTTTTAAATTTTTTCATATTACTCTACAAATCAAATCATTATTTAAGCAGTATCAACTTTTATTAGAATATGTTTTTTTCCATATCTATATACTGTAGATTCATCATAAATCAATGACAAATATAAATAGAAATAAAATTCTATAATTAGTGTTTGTTATTAAATGTATGATGAACTATAAAATATGCCTGGTCCCACATTTAAGAGAAGATAATGAAATATACAAAAGCATGAAAATAATGCCAGAGTTTTGGTAGTTGAAAAGATTAGATCCTGTGATTTCTAGTAAATGATCAAGAGGGGATCAAAATCATTTAACATCTTACAGAATGATAAATATAGATATCTAAAAGATAAAAGCAGTATTAAATATAGAATCCTATTCATTAATCACAAAAGGAATTAAAAGAATGAATATGTTAAGTTTACAAACAAAACATATGAAAAAAAATAGAAATACAAAAAAGAGGACCTAGAAAATAAACAATATCTACAGCACTGGCAACAATTATTATGAAATGTAATATAGATACATACAAATTCTGAAAAGTCATATCCCTGCCAAAATATGTTTGTAGCTGAAGCATTAATTGCTTCAAGGAGAAGATAACTAGTAGTTATCATTAACAAATACGATTTTGCAATTTTAAGAGATATAATTTCACAAAAGCAGTAGCTCTTAAAATTTTTCCTATTTTAACATTTAAATGTCTATTTATTGTACTTCACAACTTATTTATTATGGTGTATCAATGTATTAATTTTTTGCTTTAAATTTTCATAAAATTTAGAATACAAAATTATTTCATATATATCATCTTTTCAGTAAATTATATTTAACTTCAGTTGCCAGAGCACGTTCACCTTGCCTTTGCTATGCAATTAATGGTTGAATAATGAATATTGTCTTCAGAAAGGAGTCTCTTGAAAAGACTAGTAATCCATAGTAATATTAATTTAATAAAATATACGTTATAGGATATATGGAAAAAATTGCTATATAGGATAATATATCATTCAGCCAATTATAGATATGGGATAAACAAACTTGTACCATTCATGCATTCACGATTAAATTATATTAAAATTAATCATATTGTAAATTATGAATTAAAGAATGTATATTTAAACAATATTGCAACATTATATCCAAATTATACTTAATTCTTCAGCACTTATTTTTAGCAATTGTTTTTTGTGAAAGTTTTCTCTTTCTGATAAAATTCTAAACTAATGGGAAAATTTATATATAAACCGGTATAAAAAATATATAATCTATTAAATATTATATAAATTATATTTTATATTTGAATAACAGATTAAAAAAACCTCATTTCCAGTGAAATAAACCGGCGCACAGGATGGATCCTGTTCTTCGGCCATTCTTTTTTAAAATGGATTTTTAAATATTAAAAATTTATTTATTTCAACATTCTTCCTTTTAAGATAATGCATAATTATTTCATATTAAGATGATATTTAACGATCAATTCACTATACAATTCGAAAACTGCACTCCACAAATGAAAGTTTTTCTTGGCTTTCCAAAAAGTGCCCTCTACAGTAATATTAATTCCCTAACGAAATAAAATAAAATAAATTAGGCTTATTTCTAAAATATAAAGAATATAAATTACACAATAAAAATGCATGTAAAAATGTAATACAATATCATTCACTGTAAAATAAATTTCTGACTTTTAGCATAAAGAACTTAATAAATATGCATATATGGTAAGTAAATGGTTAAGTAATTTGTAAAAATAAAAATCCTGCATCTTGGAATCATATCAATAAATATTAATACTGTATTAATAATGTAAGCAGTGTACTGTGATGTAATATCAAACAAGTTGCATTTGATATTACTTCACAGTTAGTAATTATAATTCATTATTCACTAATAAATAATTCATTATATAAATTCGTATTCTAAATCGTAAAATTAATTAGCAAATTGGTCGCGTGAAAATTCTTCAGTTTCTATCTCCGGATTCGATTCTGTTCATCCTCTTGAAAAACTTTATTCGAGGATTCCAATCCAGCTCATTAATCTCCATCTTCAGTCTCGTCAATCTACAGTCCGGTTGATCCTTCTATAGTGACGAGCAAGCTGTACCACAGTCTGTATTCAATGCCTATCAAAGGGGGGCAAGAGCGGGCTGTCCCGAGCCTCTTGATTTCACAGGCTTTTTACCATTGTATATATGTCAATTTTGTCATTTTAAATTTAAATAAGCTTCTGTGAAATAAATAAAAGTTATAATTGAATAAATATTAAATACTATTGTTTTATTTTCTTGTCCAGTTTTATTTTAAATTTTGAAAGGCTTCAAAAATATTTGTTGTCCCGGCCTTTTAGAAAAAATGTCTCACATTTTTTCTAAAAGCCTGCCTATATTAATCCTACCTCTTAGTAATCATTAAATTTGTTTTTTCTTTGTGGTTTTACACCATTTTCCACTTAGTGAATAAATAAGTTGCGGGGAATTTTCATGGCACCACGGCGGCCTACGAGCCTGATGGAATCAATCATCAAATGAAGGATGGAATTCAAGAAACAGAACTGGATCTTTTAAAACTGGAAATATGGGACCCAGAAATTGAATCCGAATCCTCCAAGGTGGAAGCACTGCGCGCTTCTACCGCGGTCATCAAGCCGACCAATAGATTGATTAGCTTTTTTTCTGTGGATTTGCATCCTCTCCGCTTAGTAGGTACTAAGCAGCGGAACATTCCAATGTCCATCACGGCGTCCACACACTTGGTGGATTCAGCCGTCAAGTGAGGAGGGATTCAACGGTCCAAGGCTTAGTCCATTCTTGGAAAAATCTGTAAGTATAGAATCCGGGAATTTAATCCGGATCCTCCAGGGGAAGCACAGAACGCTTCCACCGCGACCATCCGGTCAAGATTGAAGTTTTTGGTCAGCAGATGAAGTCACTTTCCAATCAGTGATGATTACTAAGTAACATGAAATTGAGCACATGAAAACGCTTCGGCTTTCCATCCTGGAGGACTCGGGTTCGAGTCTCAGGTCTCATCCCTTGGAAATGTTTGTCATGG
>WUQG02017166.1:0-11586 GCA_011317285.2 Androctonus mauritanicus | reverse complement strand
TAGCTATGTCTTGACTCTTGTCCGACATAGCACTTTGCTCCAGAATTATTCCGTGTTCACATGATAAAAAAAAAAACATAATAATAATAATACTGTAATAACATAACTACATATATTTATACAGTATTGATAATAAGACTACAAAACTATTTAATAAATTTTTATGACATTCACTATATAGATTATGCCATTAAAGATGTTATTTTATGAAACATAATTTTTAACTTCCTAGCTAATCATTCAAAAGTAAAAGGCACATTCAGAAAATAGGTAATTTTAATTATTTTCAAAACTGCTAGTTATTTGATAATATGGCTTACTAAAATTTTATAGATAATTACAGAATTCATTTTATCTGAAATGTTCTCAATCCTTATTTTACTTCTTGATGTGAAAATTAAAATAGATATACAGTACTGATCAGGAGAGAGAAATTTTTATTTTTCAGAAATATTTTTGATCTATTTTATCTAGTAACATTAAATATAATAGTGAATCATTTTTTTTAAAATAAACAGTACTGATTGTTATTTTGAATGACAGCACTGGATATAAATTAATTGTAGTGTAAGCCAAGGACTATCTATAATTTAGACTATTGATCCAAAACTTTTTAATTGTGCTTTATTTTATTAGTAAAGAAAAATATTGCACATCCCCTTTTATTAGTAAAGAACAATAGTATGAACCCTATCCAATAGAGGTGTATTATGACAAACAAAAATTGGGACTTTTACTGAAATTTCATATGAACTGCTGAGAGTATATGCATCACACTTTGGGAACCACTAATCTAGACTATTAGATTTATTAATTTTATTTAGTCACTTTAAATCATTTTAAGATATCAAAAACTTAATAAAATTTAAAAAAATTTTTCTAACAAGTAAATATGAAAAGAATGTTTGTAAAAAAATATTTTTACAGGATTGTTTAGATCATGATCCATGTTGTGATCCTATTACTTGCAAACTTAGAGTTGAATCTGAATGTTCAAAAGGAGCTTGTTGTGCTGATTGCAAGGTAAATTTAAATAAATTATAATATAATAAACTTTTTAAGGAATAAATGAATATAAAATTTATACATTATTAATAAATATATAGCAAAATGTACTTATATTTGAAAAAGTAAAGATAAAAAAATAATAATATATTCTAACAATTTATTAGAATAAATTTATGTAGCACTAACAAAATGTAATAGATATTTTCAAATATTCTAAAAACTGATTATTCATGACATTTCAGTTGAATGATTTTGCTCAAAATTGATTTCTTTATTAGTCAATTTTAAACTTTCATTGAATTTTTATGTTATTTTTCAAAATTTATTGGATATATAATAGGACTTATATAATTTCAAAACTGAAAAATGGAATTCCAATATGTTTCAAAATATTGAAAGATACTGAGATGCAGTAAGATTCTGCTTAACACTGTTCCATTTAATGCTGTTTCAATATAACACAGTTTTTTTCAAATTCTATTTTTTTTTTTTTTTTTTTAACTTTGGTGCAGTTTTTTAAACCATTATACTCACATAAATCTGAAATCTTACAAATTTGTTACTTTGATACTCCTAACCCGTCTGCAGTGCAGTATATATGAAAGTCTGCTGCAGTCACAGTTTATATTTATGATCAGTCATCAATGTTATTTTACAGTAATAAAAATACAAGCTGTTTGTAAAACTAGCAATTATCCCATTTTACTTTTAACCTGAATGCTGCCACTTTGAACTATAATTTGATACAGTCAAAGTGGCTTACTCTGCCATTTTGAACTATATTTCTTTGAAGTTAGAACATTTTTCTTTCATTGATATTTTTGTTAAAACAACCTTAGCCACTATTGTGGAAATTATGGATAAGTTTATACAAAATGATCCAAATTTTGATAGAAGTTCAAAGGCAAGACAATATGTCATGGATGCAATGTCTTCCTATCAACAATTTCTTGCTGAATGAAAGAGGAAAGACAAATGATGTTAGATGATTTATTAATGTAAAAACAAAAAGTGTCAAATGAGGAAGAACCTTCCTTATCACAAACATAAATTATTTATTTGAATATTTTTGATTTTCATGAATGATTCAGAAATATAAATTGATATTAGCAATAAAAAATGTCTATAATTAATTAATATAATATAATAATAATGCATGCTATAAAATAAAATAAAAAAAAAGGTATATATATTTTTTATTCATTATCCTGTTTCAATGATCCCCATTATTTACATGTTAAGATGAGCTCATTTAATGCTGTTTCATTTAGTGCTTGGATTCTTTACAACATATCTTCAGCATTAAATGGGGTCTTACTGTATATTTTTTTATTAAAAAATATATGAATTGTTATAAAATTTTAAAATTATAAATTCTTTATAAAAAAACAGAAAAATTAATAAAATAAGCATATGTAATTTTCAAAGCTATATTTTATTTATTTATATTTATAGTAATATTTTATTTATTTATAAATAATTAGTTTAAAATAATCATTATTAATATTTAGAAATAAAAGTTCTTTCAGTGCAGGTGACACGTCTTATGGTCATACGAAAATATATTTTATTTTTTAATTGACCCATATATAAGCTGCCTCATTTATAAAAGTTTTTCTTTATAAAATTTCTTCACTTATAAATGAATATATATAGTAATTAAATTATTAATTCATATGTTATAAATGCTAAAATTTTCATATTTAAATTATTAGTTTCTTATATTAATCATTGATATTTGATTTTACTTCAAATTAGAAATAAAATAAATTTTTTTTAATAGTTAAAACCAAGTGGGCATCTTTGTAGAGAAGCAATTGATGAATGTGATATTCCAGAATATTGTGATGGAAAAGATGGACAGGTGACTCAAAAATCTGTTAATTATATTTTAATTTATCAATATTTTTAGATGTAATTATTAAGATAAATGTATATAGATTATGCAAAATAATATATGTATATATTGCAACTATCCCTATTTTTAATAGACTTATTGGGTAAGCTTCACTAGAAATTATAAATATAAACTCATAAATACTTATTTTCAATAGGTGTTTAGGAATTGTTAACATTTTATATCCATAACAATTACTATATAAAATTTATACTTAAAAATGAAATGTTAATTAAATTACATTGTTGAACATTGTTTCATTCAATTTTGTCTTACAAAATAAACCACTTGAATACAGGTAACCCTTGATTTATGCTGGGGTTAGATTCTGCCATATTAGTTTGTAATTCAAAACTTCATAATATGAGATAAAATTACTATAGAATTAATTACTATTTATAGGAATATAAAAATTACATATTCAGGTGGTCCCTTTTGCTCTATTTATAAAAGCTTAGAGAAACTCATAGAAATTCATGTAAACCATGTGTAACAGTAGCAAAATCTATAAAGGTATAAATTTTATGATTTTGAAACTACATAATTTGAGGCTTTATAAATTGAGGGTTACCTTACAACAATTGATCAAGTTGTTATTATTCTTTCAAATTAGTACAGGTACTCCTCACTTAATGATCTACCTGTTTAATGACTGCTCAAACTTACATCCGAGCTTATGACTTTTTTAACGGAAAATTTGGTTTTCACCTATATGTGTCGCCTACAATTTCTATTGCATGTAATTCTCTGCACTTGTAGTTCCAAAAATCTGATGAAGAAAATACTTTGTGCATAATTAAAATATAAATGTATTTACAACTTTGAGAACTTAAGTGATTAACTTAATCTAAATATATATGAACAAATTACTTGCTTACCCACCAAGTTGTAAGAATGGAACTCGGTCATTAAATGAGGAGTACCTGTATTGTAAAATATTTTTGAATATTTAAAATAATTACTTTCTTATATTATTAGCCTACTTTCTGAAGGAAATAAAGGCTTATAAGATTGGGCTCATGTCTGTATGACCATGCATCCCCTCACTAATAGCTATTTTTGAGCTAGCTAGCAGATTTTCATGAAAATCTATAATAGTGTTTTGTCATTAAAGGACACCTCAACACTGCATTGTTTACTTCTATAGGATGGTATTTGATTTTTATCAGAATTTTATTTTATATTATTGCCAGTAAATGGCACTAAATATTATTAGTGTAGAGATAACATATAGCTTATGGCTTACCTGCATTGCTTAACATTTAGTGCTATTCTACTGTCACTATCAATCACAATGATATCACAGTCCTGACATGATATCATCAAGATGTAGCAATGGATGATATTATAAACCCACTGTTTATGACATCACAATGATATAACAATGTATAACATCAAGATGATGTAACAAACGTGCAATATTAACATCATTGTGAAATCTATGCTGGCTAAATCTGTTTCAAATTGAACACAACAAGCCAATGGATTCCAAATGCTAAATAAATGATACATTTGGAAATTAGATGATTTTAGTTTTTTCTGGAACTGTTTGTTACTCTCTTCAGTTTTTCAATATATTTATTATAAGATTGAGATAAAATCTAAATCTGTTCTTGATTTTAGCCTATTTTAAATCATTGATTGACTCTTGCTATTTTCATTATAATGACATTTAAATTTTTAATTAACAAAATTAAAAAAATATTGATAATCATATGAAATGTAATAATTCAGTTGTTTTATCCTCAAAATATCAAAATTATTGTGAATGAAAAGTATCTAATAATAATTTTCTATTGAGATGAAAAAAACCATTATAATCATTTATGGTTTTCTTTATGTATATAGGTTGTTCCTGATTTACATTCATTTAACTGACAATATTCCAATCATATGATAGCCTTTACAATATTCTGATTTTGATATTTTCATAGCATATTGGCTAGAAATAATTTTTTGTTTTATTAAAAATGTAGTATAGCAAAATCACATACCATCTTGGGATCTGGGTTCAATTCCAGATGATTTTACACCTTGGAGACCAGATTTAATTCTTAATTATTTTATAATTTTGAAGACATGGGATCATATCTGGATAATTTTTACCATCTTAAAGGATTCATTATTCTAACATCTATAATTACTAAAATTAGTACCATTATGGATCATTTTTGACTTACAATAGGGATATCAAAACATAACCCCATCTCATTTATAGATTGCTTCAGCATATCAATTGTCAGAGGCAATCTAATAAATGTTTTCAATATATTATATTAGCCAGCAATATTTATCTCCTTGTCTTCCATCCAGAAAAGAAAATACTTGAATTGGTGTCATCAATATGTCATTTGGGACACTAACATGATAAATATCCTAGTCAGAGGTGAATTCAAATTCTCTCTGTAATTTCATTCCATAAGAACTTTTATCTGGAGAGAATATGATAAAGTTATAAATCATAAAAATAAATTATTAACAAAAGTTAATATTTTAGACTGCAAATCTATTAGAGTGGATGGGAACTTTATTTATAGATGTATAGATCTGCATATCTTGAGAGAAGCAGCTTGAATGGACAACATTATAAAAATGAGATTCTTGATCAATATGTTCTTCCATTTGTATTTGCAGATGCAATTGTAGATTAATATCTTGATGAATAGGGAATTAATTTAATAAATTGTCCAGCCAAATCTCCTGATCTAAATCAAATTGCTGCTGCATGGATGCTCTTAAAAATGAATTGCAGCTGTCATTCCTCCTTCCAAATGCCTTTTATGTGAATGGTCATTAATATCCTCAGAACTTTTTGACAACCTTATATCCAGTATAAGAAGATGTTGTGAGGCTTGCATTACAGTTTGAGATGATCATGTTCCTTATTAAAATTAATGTCATGATTTTTCCTAAATCATTATTTTGACCTTATTGGATATTTTGAAATTTAACTCCTGAATTTAAAAAAAAAATGAAATTGTATAATTTATATTCATATGTTTGAGTAAAAAAATAATATTCAAGCTCATGAAGTTCCATTAAATTTTATTTTAAATTTCACTGAATATCTTATTTTTTGTATTTGTAACTTAATTTTTGACTTCAAATATATTAAATGAAAATTATCTATATTAAAAGTTAATGTTATATGGTAAAAGATCAACTGACACACAAAATTCTTTGATCATTTATTTTATTCAAAATTACTGATATAAAAATTAATTAAAAGTCACAATATTAAAATAGTTTTTTTAAAATGAAATTGAACTGTTCTTTGATTAAAAATATCAATGGCATAAAATTGTGAAATCCATATTTCCTATCATATGACATCTACATTTACAAAATCAGTAAGATTGCACAACCAACATAATGTATCTCTCTCATAATTTACAGGAGTAAATTATCAATAACTAAAAATTCCCTTTATTTTAATCTAAAACAGAAAATCCATTAAAGCTGCACAAGTTTGTGAAGTAAGTAAAGTTGCTCAAGTAAGTAAATGTCAGGACCCTAAATGCAGGATTATCCAAATTTTGTAAGTAATTTGAATTAAAAAAAAATACAATAATATTAATATTTCTGTAAATTATTGGAGTAATAATTTACAGTAGTAGTCGTAAAGTAAATCTGGAAATTTTTTGCAAAAATAATCATTTGATTTCTTCTCATGCCTAATGCGTTCAAATAATCATTCAAATTTGGCAATTTCATTTAATTTAAAGTCAAAAAATTATTAGAGTACCCATTTAATTTTGTTCAGACATTTGTAAGTTGCAAGATTGTATGCATTCCTTTCATTTTAAGTTTTTAACTAAAACATTGGGAAATCACAAATTATTTCAAGAAATTTTATGAGAATTATGTGGGAATTTTTAATTGACTGTTATTGATTCTGCTGTCTATATCATAATGATGTTATCTGTTTTAAATCATGTTTTGATTCTGTTATATAACTAAATATAGCAGTTTTACTTCATCCAGTATTGATGTTGATATTATTACTGAAAGAAGTATTATATGTATAAGTTTGTTGTCATTATAAAGTTTGAATTTGAAGATTATGATAATAAAATGATTTAATAATAATATAATTTTATTTTTCAAATAAAATCTTTTTAACTTAAATGATAAAAAGTTGCATAAATAATTGTGTATAATTTATATTAATACTAAAAATTCTATCTATTGACAAAAATAAAAGCATTTAGCCAAAGTAATTTAAGAAATAAGAATTAATTATTTTCAGAAAGTAAATAAATGATTTCTAAATTCATCATCAAAGTGAAAATAGCTATATTTTTTACATATATCATATCTAATAAAAATAAGGTGATCTTATAGTTACTGATAAGAAAATTAAAGGAAATTTCAAAATAGTATATCTGATTTGTTTACATATAAAGCATTATAATGCAAAAAATTCATAAAAATTTAACAATTTTGACTGAAAAATGTAAAACAAGAACAAAAAACATATTGTTGAATACAAAATATAAGAAAAAATTGGTAGTATTTGTTAAAACTTTTGAGATTTTGATATCAGATTGTAGATAATCACAGAAATGCATTCTGTTTATATTTTGGAAATTGATATTTGATCTTATTTTATAAATTAAAATTTTAGTGACTGTGGTTAGATTGCATCAATATTTGATAATTGAAATTATAACTATTTTAAAAAATTTTCCTACTCTTATAACAAATCACTGTCATATTATAAAAAAATAAAAAATAAATAAAATTAAAAAATGTGTAAAAAACAAATCTTCATTTATTGCTAAAAGCATGAATGAATCCAAGGAAAATAAACTGACAAATTATATATAGAAGAAAAGCCATAAAATAACATATTGCCATAAATAACTATTAATAAATTAATAGTTCAATTACTGGTAAGATAAGTTCTTTGCTTATAAGATTTCAAGTTCTGTAGTTTCAGAGATATGTGGATATATGTTTTTTATTTGTGCTGGATTTCTACAAAACATGAATAAAAAGTTCTATTAGTTAGCAACTCTTAATGCAGAAATTTTATTTTCTCTTTACAGTGTTTTGACCTATAGATAGGTTATCCTCAATACAAACAAGTTTTTTTTTTGTACAGAAAATGATTTATCTATATATTGAAAATGTTTTAAAATAAAATAAAATTTCTGCATTAAGTGCCGTTAACTAGTAGTATTTGACTTAAGAAGCAGAAGAGATTGTTTTATGTAATGAATAAAAAGTCATTAAACAATTTATTTTTTTGCAAAATAATTTATGGCCTAAAATTTACATATCTATGCTCATAAAATGCTCATTAATTTTATCTAGCAATTCTGTTTATCAATGTCATATTCATTTATATTGAATTTAAGCATTGTTGGACTTATGCAATTTTTAATTTACATGGAACAAATTAACTATATAAGTAAATGACCTGCTGTGCTAATTACCATTTTATTATAACTTGCATCAATACAATAAACTATTATATTTCTTGAATTTTTTGCATAATGCTAGTTTGCAGTTTTTTCTCTTCAAATTTTATTGGAATAATAATGTATAATATATAAATCTTTGCAAAATTTTTATATTTAGTGTCCAACTGATTTATATAAGAGAAATGGTGATCCATGCAAAAATGGTTTAGGATTTTGTTTCTATGGTCGGTGTCCAACAGCAGATGAAAGATGTGAATATATTTGGGGTTATGGTAAGTATATAATTTTTGAAAAGGTTCATATTGCTAATAAAATATATCTAATATAATTAAATTATTCTTTCTACTCTGTTGTTTAATATGAATTACATATGTACAGTCTGTTTAATAAAGGTGTAGACATCATCCATAGGAGCAGCAATGACAGGAAGTAGATCACTTACAATGTCTGGAAATTCACAGCATGGCTGCTTGTAATGAAATCAACTGTTCTTGTTGCCTTATGGGTGGTAGATTGCGTAGAGGGGAAGAATTTCAATAACATAGGTGACATGATTAATTCCTGATATGTTTGTTGCTGTATTTTTCGATCATTTTAATTTTTATAAAACACAAAAAACCTCGTTACAATTTAGAAAATCATATTATTTTAATTAAGGTTAATTTCTATTAATATTTTCTGATTAAATAAAAATGCTTACAGGTTACCGCTATTCAATAATAATTCCATATTCGTGGGATAATTCTTCACAGAAGTGACGTTTTTATATTAATAAATGTTTAAACATCTATTTTATAAGTAAATTTTCAAATAAACTTTACTGCTTTACTTATAAGATGAACTTAAATTCTTGAATATTTAACATTAGTTAATTTTCAGATATGTTTTTTACTATATGCATATTATATAATAGACAAAGTTTCACTGTGATGAAGGATTAATTCTCTAATGTTTTTAGACATGGCAGGTGCCATGTTCGAACGCTAACTTGCTTCAGCTCACTTAAAGAACACCTACTTAACTCGGCTCACTTGAAGAACGCTTCTTATTGCTTGATAATTCAGTTACTGTCAATAATTTGATGGCTCTAATTTATTTTATTATTATTTGTTAAGCTATCTAATGTATTAATAAAATTTAAAAGTTAATGATATAAAACGAAATAGTCTTTTAGATTGAGAAATCTAAAGCCAATTTATTATATCTTCCTCCCCAATGCAGCATCTGACTACATGAACTTTACCGATCTGCATTGAATGGCAATCAACTCCTGAACTAATGACTTGATCTGTTTTTGCGTATTGCACGAAAACCGAACCGTTTCTGCTATTGTCTACACCTTTATTAAACAGACTGTACATGTGTTTTTTGTGCCTATTAGGTTTGTATTAATTAATGATTGAGCTTGGACCTGAATCCATCTTGAAAAACTGGAACTGAGGGACTCAGAATTTAATCCAGATTCTCTAAGATAATAAGTAACTACTTTATCATATGGCCATCCAGTTGACTTATGTACTTATTTTTTATTATAACCATTTTTAATATCACATCTCTGTGACAAATTACTACATATAGTGTATGTTTTGATTTACATAAGGTTTTTGCTAAATGATCCATTTATGTAGTTCAGGAATTTTCTCTATTTTATATATATATATTTTTTAAATAATTGTAGTATTATATATTAAAAACATAATATACTGGCAGACTGTAATGTCTGGAAGGAATAATATATTGATGCAGACATGACCGTCTCAATATTTCTGAAAATATTTCAGGAATTGAACAGATCCCTGCCAAATTCTAATAATTTAACAAATAACTGGTGATTATTTTATATTTATCAAGATATTGAATTTGCATTTCAGACAGGATGGAAAAAAAATCTATATCCCTCCAAATAACTTGATAACTATCATAAATTTCAAAAATCTGTTAATGCCAACAAATAAGAAGTCATGGATGAGCTATCTGATGGTGATCTTCAAATGAACTGATTATGCAAATGAATACGCTTGCAAATCCTATCTCATAATCCATAACATATAGGGAAAATTTTACAATTACAAACTTGTTCAGCATTCAATTCTCAACACTTCAAGAAAAACTTCATCAAAATTGGATGAATACATCCAAAAATGAAACAAAAACATTTTTACATGCAAAGGATTGATATTTATTTCTAACCTATAAATAATAAACCAATATCAAAACAATACCCCAAATCAATAAAGTGAAAATGCAAAGCCTAATCAATGATATGCTCAAAAGATTTTCCAGCAGCATTCAAGTATAGTTTGAGATGTTGTTGGATAGAGTTTCTCACAGCTTTTAGACTGTCAGTAAAAATCTCGGTACAAGCAGTAATGATGTTATCTTGAAGATCCTCTACTGTTGTTATGGGAATGCCATACATTCTCTCCTTCAAATATATTCCAGAGAAAGAAGTCCAATGGAATGAGATCAGGAGATCAAGATGGTCAGGTAACAGGCCCACTACATCCAATCCACTGATCTCCAAATATAAATGCTAATTGCATAATGAGAAGATGCTCCATCATCTTGATATCACAACCATCTGTAGAATACTAATGGTAAGTTGTCAGCAAATTTTGCTACGACTGTGCAAAGATATTGATATCTTTCTGTAGTCAGTTATTCCCTCATAAAATATAAGTTTTAGAATCATATCATGCATAATACCACATTGACTCACTGGCATTCTTGGTCTAAACCAAGAATGCCAGTGAGTTGATTTGTCTAAAATATTTTGTTTTTATATCAGCCTAATAATGAAGATTGTTTTTGACAATTCCATTACATGAAAACTGTGATTCATCTGACCATAAGATATTGCTGATACATGAAAGATCATCTTCAATTCTGGTCAGAAATCAATTGCAATATTCTTCATGACTTGCATGATCCCACTCTTCTAAGATTTGATGGCAGTGGATATGATAAGGGTAAAATCTATAAATATATAGAGCATTCAGAACAGAATAATAGTTTACATCAATCTCCTGACTAATTGGCCTACTGCTTAAATGAGGATTCACAGCAACAGATGCAAGAATAAAATTTGTCATGGCCTCATCAGTTGCTGTTTGTAGAAAACCTGATCTTGAATGTTGTAGAACATGCCGGTTTTGAAGGAACTGATGTATGATAGATCTAACAAGGAGAGGCCGCGGTCTGGGAAATGAACTTTGGAATCAAATTTTGTGTGGTGGTAGTTTACCCTTCATG
>WUQG02017155.1:0-11586 GCA_011317285.2 Androctonus mauritanicus | reverse complement strand
GGTCTTAGACGGCGAAGGGTGCACCCTGGTATGTATATGTATATGTATATCATCAATGATATATACTGTATATATGCTCAAGTACTGTACATATTCTTTTTTTCTCATAATGCTTGCCATTTCATACAAAACTGGCTGATGGAAAAGAAAGTCTTATTTTGACCTTTAGAACTGGAAGGATTACAAATGTATTTTGAAAATAAAAAATGAAATCTTTTCTTATTATTTGAAAAATGAATTGTCGTGTGCAAAATTATCTATCAGATATATTTAATCATTTGAATATAATTAATAACTCTATATATGGACTAGATGAAAATACCTACATTCATTGAAAATTATTTATTTACAAGAAAAAAATCTGTTTGAATAAGCAAAATTACTAAATATAATTTAGAAATATGTCCATCTTAATAAAATCTCAGAAAAATCTGTAAATAATGTTTTATTATAAGAAAACATTAACAAATACTGTTCAAAATTTAAAGATGTTTTCCAAGTTTGCAAATGTAAAAATTTGACTGTGTAAGAAATCCATTTTTAATAAATACTGTAATATTTCCCCCCTTTAATTTATCCTTGAAAACAAAGGAACTAATATCTTTAATTTCAAACAAAAATTTAAATTTGAAATTTGTGAAAGTTCCTGTTGATACCAAAGTCCTTTTTGAAAATCAATTCAAGAATAAAAATATTTATCTATAAATACAATAAATATAATAGTTTTCCATTTCATAAATATATATGTAAGTTAAGAATTTCGATCATGATTAATATAAAAAATAAAAAAAATGCTCAAAAAATTGGCCTGAAAGACACTATGCAAATAACATTGTCTCAGATCAGATCTAAAATAGAACTTTTATAAAATTTGCATCGATAGAATTAATTTTGTATTATTATTTCTTGGGATTGTTTTTATTTATATTTCAGTTCTAGATGATTAATAAGTAGAGTTATAATTTCTTCCGATTTTTGTATATAGGTATCCAGTGCCTATCAGAGGGGGGCAAGAGGGCGGCTGCCGAACGAATTTAGGAAATTTTTACCACTGTATGCTTGTCAATTTTGTCATTTTAAAAATAAATAAATATTATAATTGAACAAATATTAAATATCATTATTTTTATTTTCTTGTCCACAGTTTTATTTTAAATTTTAAAGACCCTCAAAAATATTAGTTGTCCCCTGCTTCGCATTTTTTCTGAAAGACACTGCAGGTACCTAGTAATTTATAAGTGTCATAATTACTAGTATTGTATGCATACAATTATATTTATATACAGCAGTAATTACATGTTCTTTATGTAAAATCATATAATGAATATATATATATATATATATATAAGTAAAAATAATTAATTTCTACTACACGATATGTTGAATTCGTAGGTGTACCACCAAAATATTAGTAGTCCATAAGTATACCACGAACTCTAAAACATTGAGAAACATTGATTTAGACAGTTTAATACTCGTATAGTTCAGTAATATGTTGAGAAATTTAGGAGACTGGAGTTAGTGTTTAGCGCTTTATAAAAATTGATCTTCTAAAGCACATTTTTATGAGAAAATAAATTTTAGATCGTAAATTATGAAAAATGTTAATAATACTATATTCCAACCCTCCATGATTCCAACAGATAGTGGGATAACTTAAAAGTTAGAGAACGTCAAACTGTTAGTTGATTCGCCATCTGCTGAAAAAACAATTCACGAATTTTAACTTAAAACAAATTTTGATGTTTCTACTATAATAATCATTATTATCTGATTAAAAAAAAATAATTCAATTATTTTTATTCTTAAAATTTCATTCCTTTATTAAAATATATTTTTAATTTATTACATATTATTGGAATTATAGATTATATGGTTATTGTTTTATTAAAATTCTTTTTTGACATTCATTTATATTTCTTTTATTGGAACAGGGATACTATAATAAAAAAAATATTGTTGATTCATTATAAATATATAATTACCGACAGTAAATTTTAAAGAAAACTAATTATAAATAAACTTTATCCATTCGCTTACAAGATACCTTTAAAACATTTTGCATTACTTTCAATTATTCTATCATTTAATGGTTGGGGTGGACGAAAGTTATTTCTTAGTTGCTGTTCTGGTTCTCCTGGAGCCGTTCTAAATACTTGACGAAATCTCTCCAACTTGAAAAAAGCAGCATTATTAAAAATAACACTTTCCTCTCCGTTTAAAGCTTTTATAATTTAAAGTGCACTTACCTGTCGTGCAGTTACTTTTGCAGGATGTGAGAAAACGAACCATGTAACAGCTTCGTTACAGGTTGGGGTAGTCAAAGATCCAAAGTACCGAAAAAATGAACAGCATTTTCTTGGCAATAATTCGTCAAAAGATGATTCAAAAAGCAAATTGTCTGTTTGATTGGCGTAACGGACGGAATCGATTCCTCGACTTATTTTTTCTATTGCATCAGAAGAATAATAAGATATCTAAAAACATAAATTCGTTACCATTAAAATAAATATACGCCATAAATACAAATGAAATAAGAAAAATTTACTTCAAAAAATATTGCTAAAACTACTATTCCATCTCTGTTATTCTGAGCTTCCTGTATGTTTCTATATTTTTCATTTATGTGAACAAAATGCAACTAAAGTAATATAAAATTTGAATATATCAATATCTTGTAATTAAATTATATTGAATAATATAATTGAATAATAAATAAATATATATATATATTACTTCTAAGGGATATTGTTTATTATTTAAAGTATGTTCGGATCCTTGAGAATTGTCAGTACCCCAGTGGAAATGAAATTGAATAAGTTTATAGGTTCCAACCAAATTTCCTCCACTTATGGCCATTGTTACATCGCTAGGAGGTACAATTTCAACTGAAAGAAATCAAGGAAAAAATTTAGATGATAAAGTATATTTTATGCACAACTGATTTAAATAAATTAAGATAGATGACTCGACTCTTTCCATTATTTGATTTCACATCTTTTTGAAATTTGAGAATAATCAGAATCGGATTATTATTACTATCGTAATAAAAATTAAATTTCCATAATTTCCAACATTCTTGATTTTCTTGTGAATTCCAGTAATATGTATGAATTTCATTTATATTTAAAAAATTTTGTGTGAAATATTTTTTCACCATTTGTAGTCATCTTTTCTCTAATTAAGATATTAATATTTATTCCACATCGATCATTGTCCGTAAGCCTGGTTTTCTAGTGTGTCATAATAATATGTGAATTTTATATAAATCGGATAGTATTTATGCGAATTATTATACTAAAGGACAAATCTAAATCATATCCTTTTGTTCGATTTTAGAATGGAAAGGGTCAATAATAAATATCCTCACTTGTTCTTCCACCGAGATTTACAATTTCTACTTCAGGAATTATAACGTCATAGCGTATAAATTTTAAACATTCAATATTTTTGTAGACAACATCTCTGTAGTTTATATTAATAGGGGATTGATTTTGGCCTCCACATTGTTCAAAAAGACTTGGCCAAGTTTCGGGCCCTAGAAAATTTAAATACTGTATTTTAATTATATATCTTGATTTTTAATAAAATTTTAAAATATGTATAAGATTACTTACCACGATCTTCGTAATTCCAATCAACTGAAAATAAATAACAGAATGAACTGAAATGGTCATAAGTCACATATGCATTTATAAAATTAACAGAAAAAATAATGATAAATAGTCCTTATAAATGCTATTGCAGATGTATATACAAGAGAGTAGTGTTTAGTATTTACATTGCGCAATCGTTATTCGCTCTATTTAACATACATCAATGACATTTTAAGTTATTTTAAGCGCTTTTCTTGTTATTAGCATAAAAATAAACACATATCATATCACGTGCAAAATTTATAAAAATGATTTTTAGTTAGATATTTTAAATAACGAAAATATTAAGCAAAAGATAAATAAAAGTTAAACAAATTAATGCTGAAAACGAATAAAATCTAATATAGTACTGTATCGGAAATAAGTGGATAATTACGTTCAAATAAGGATAGTATGAATTATCGATGATTAAAATATTTACAGTTTTATAGAATGTCACCTCCATTTATGTTTCGCAATTCAAACTTGTTTTGAATTTTTTTGTATAAAAATAATATAGATTTAATTATTATTTTATCTGATTTTTTTTATTAAAAATTATTTTAATTTACTTAAATGTTTTTTTTAAATGATTTAGTTTAATTAATTTCCACTTTTTTTCGCTACACTTTTGCTTATGAATGATTTCTCGGAACTGGTTAATTGACCGACAAATAATACAATTTTCCTGGATATTCGAAAATGTAATTTGTTTATATTCGGTTTGAGTGAAGCAAAGAACTTGGTAAGTGAGAAAAACTGTAAAAAAATTCTCGATAACAGAAAACATCATATACAAATATTAATTTCTCAAACATATACATTGATTTCATTTATGATTCACAACAGGTGAAGTTTGATAATAAATAATATTCATTGTTTCTAATAAAGAATATAAAAATATTCCCGATAATTCTGAAATTATTAGAATATCTATAAACATTTAAATTTTTCGAATGTTCATAAATGTTCGTAAATAACTTATTTCTAAAAAAACAAAATTTTCTTGGGAATTTTTTGTTGCTTTAAAACAACTCAGTAGCAAAGGAAGTGGGAACGGATGAAAATCGGAAAATCGAATTCCGTTCTATGCCAACATAATTCTCCAAAATTCATAAATTTATATGTTATAAATTTATTTTTATAAATTTAATATGTTAAGAAATCAATTTTTCGCCTTATATTAATGAATGGTATAAATTCCTATGTACGTTGATTAATTTCGTTTTACTGTAATAAAAAATGTTAATTAACTTTTTACAGAACAGAATTTATTCAATATAACAAATAAATTTGATTTGGGTTTAAAATAATTAGTCTTCCCATAATTTATAAAAATAGATAAAACTATTAAAATTTTACTATAAGTAAAAATAATAAATAAAATAAAATTAAAGAAACATTTAAAAATATTGTATGTAAAATTGTTTTACATAAAGCATTTTTAAATGTTTAATTTTCAATATTTTTACCGTTTTGACTGGAAACGATGGCAAATAACGAAATGATAAAAATAAAGTTCATGCTGAAATCTAACAAGGGGAACGAGAGAAAATATAATTTATAGATAAATCCTTGTTTATAATTATCCAATCAGAATAATATGCGTTTCTTTGGTCACGTGATGTAGTGGCCTTTCCAGCACGATTGCTGCATCATTATAAAAATTGCGCAATTTTGATACATTCAAATAAATAATCAATTAATATACTTATTTTTCAATAACTTATATACAATACAGTATTAAGTTTAAAAAAAAATATATTAATTTTCATTTTTGATTAGTATATAAAAAATTTTGTAATCATAATAATATTTTCTATAAATAATTATCACTTGTTAAGCATAAATATTAATATGTTCAGTGTTGTATATCCTATATTACTGATACTTGTTTCTAATATGATTTCTATAAAAACGCTTTTGTTATGGAATATTTATAGCATGATTCAGTAAAGGGGAAATCACTTTTGAAAGATTGCCATTATAGTTAGAGAATTATTTAGATTTAATGGAAACAGGATTGTCTTTGTGAATCATCATTTAGTTTTCTAAGAATATATCAAGATATTGAATAGATATTTATTGCTTAGTTAACATTCTGCATTCAGAATCTAAAACCGTAATGGAAAAATCACTAGTCTAGTTTTTTCCAGTTAAGATTGTTGCAGGACCGGAAATCAAAAAAGTTGCATAAAGCTTGGGATTCTTTCCAGTCGAAACTTACACGAAGTCTAACAAGATTTTGATATATTTATAAAATTTGATTGATTTATAAATTTTATTTATAAATCAATCAAATTTTATAAATAAATTTGAAAAAATTTCATTTATAAATTACAAAATCCATTTATTTAAATTTTTTTTCATATTTATTAAATTTCTTGTAAAAATCTTTAAAATATTCGAAAAACGAATATTTTAAAGATATATTCGAAAATTTATAAAATATTTTATTAAAGGTATATTTCGAATTTATCTTATAAATAAAATATTTTATAAGATATATTCGAAAATTTATAAAATATTTTAAAGATTTTTATAAGAAATTCTCTCACTCTTAATAAAAAGTTTTAGTAAAATATTGTTAATCATACAGACTGTCTTACTAAAGATAACTCTAAAAAGAGTTGAACATGATATTATGGATAATCAACATTTAATTACCAATGAAAATCGCGAAATGATTTTCTGTTTCTGGCTATTTCTTCCTAGAATAGCCATTTTATCTATTTCATCTAACTGAAAAACTATATTTATCATGTTTATACTTATTACTCTACAAGAATATTAATCAGTCAAATTACGTGTTAGTTAAACAGATGCGTTTATACATTTTCCAGAATTGTAGCGTCAATCGACAGGTGTTCTTTCGATTAAGCAAGAAGTTTGACTTTTGCCATACTCAAATGAGCATAAAATTTAAAATGCGTATTTTAAATTATAATTATTTTATAAATATAAAATAAAAGAATATTGTTCGGAATAAATATAAAATAATTAAATGAACTCTTTTTATTATAATCCTTTTTCCAAGAAATACGAACAAAATTCATTGATGCAATGAAATTACATGCATTTATATAATTTAATTAATGTTTCATAATCGATATATTTAAAAAATATATATAAACCTTATTCTATGAAGCAATTCTTTCTCATTTTTCGTGCAATAATCTCAGCATGTATTTTATTAATTTTATATGTCATAATCAGAATCGATAAGGAGGATTTTCCATGTATATAATACAATCAGATCTATGATTGATGTATTCCTATTCAAACAAGTGTGAATATTTTTGTGTGTAGCGTGCTAATATTAATTAATTGTTCATTGTTTGCTTAATGTACAGTATTATTTATAAAATTTTTATTTTTGTAAATAAACTATTTTCCATTGGCCTTCGTTAAATCACATCTGTCACAAGCGAATAAATTAATTATGCAGTCAACCTTTATTACAATATTTAATAAGCTAAAGTACTTAGCGTTGCTAAGTGTTGGTGAAGAATATTTGTTCTAACAGAACTACAAAAATATTTACTCGGAAAGACGAATGACTTTCCGAGTGAATATTTTTCTCTCATGATCTGTTTTAAGGCAAATAGGTTTTTCAGCAGAATATTCATCTTTCACTAGAAGTTTCATACTCAGCGATTGTTTTTATGTCGAATATTTGTTTGAATAGAAGATTGGTGCTCTCGGAGTTTCCTTCCCTTATGATTGTTTTTAGCAAAATATTTTTTTTAAGTAAGATTCATTATTCAGAACAAACTTTCATTTTTAAGACTATTTTTTCAGTTAATAATCTTGATTTCGAATATTGGCTATCATGCTAACCAAGAAATTTTATATCTTTTATTAGACTTTTCTGAAATTAATTTTATTTTTTAGATCTTCCATTTTTTCCAATTGATTTAAGATGAGAATTTAAACTGTCATCAATAATGGCGGACATCTTCATTAATTAAATCGTATTGATTGTTTAAATCATATTAAAATAGTCATTTTAACTGATCATCTCCCTAGAATATAATTGTCTATTTAGAAATGCCATCGCGCTCTGACAGACGTTTGCTTATTGGTCAATATTTATGTTATTTATGACATCATACGGCATCATCATCGATGGGGCGTACAATATATGAAATACGTATCGTTAGGTTATGACGGACGTATCCATAGAGGGACTATTCGTCCCGGATTTTCAGAGACAGTCTCGGTTTTTGTAACTTTCATATCAGTAAATATCCCAGAAAGCATGTCAGATTTTAAAATCTATTCCGTTTTCAAGGTGGAAGTTTTTATTTTTAGCCTACTTTCCGTAGGAAATGGAGGCTAATCAGATCAGGCCAATGTTTGTTATTTGCCTATGTGTTCCCCAATAATAGCTTTTGAACTAATTAGCGGATATTCATAAAATTCGACATTAATATTCTACCACTAAAGGAGTGAACATTTGATGCGACTCACGCGAAAATAATAATTTGTAAAAATATTTATATTTACAAATCAATAAACGCTTCCTATATCGATTCAGAAGAGGAAATTTCGATTTTATTTGTCTACATTTCATATTTTGACAATATCGAGTGGATTCTATCACGTGACATAGAAAAAAACGACATAGAAAGTGATTTTTGTGTCATATTTGTCACGTGGTGCTTGCTAGTCGTGTGATATAGAACTATTTTCAATCTTTCATAGATATCTAAATTATAGTACAATTTATTATTTATAATTTAATAAATATTGTATAGTACTGTAATTGTTTTGATTGTAAAGTAAATTTTTTAAACATTTTTTTAAAGCCAATATTTTAATGGTAATATCTTTATCATTAAAATCTTTTAAACTGAATATAAGTTGAACTTAATTTGATAGAATACAATGTAACTTATTTTATTATTATTGACATTATAATTATAAAGCATAATTATAATGTCAATAATAATAAATATTTTCAGTTTATGTTAATTTTTTTTTTTTTGTAATAACCTATATTGAAATAGAATTGTTAGTTCAAGAACAATTTAAATTGGAAATAATAACTTTACAATTTATCATCCAGTTATTAGAATAATTTTTATATTTGGATTTTAAAACTCATAACAGTTTAAAATAACTATATACTTTACAACCAATATATTTCTGAAAAGCATCTCCACATAATATTTATTATTTATACTTAATTATTTATTAATAATAAAAAATAAATTAACTATAAGATTAAAGACAGAATCCTGTATTTAACAAAAATAGATTTTACAGGTAACTCTCGTATAACACGATTTCGCTCTAACACGATTAGAAAATTGCAGAAACCCTTATATAACACGGTACTTCTACAACATCGTTTTTACTTAATACATTTAGAATTTAGAAAATTATATTTACTCTCCTACAACACAAAATATTTTCATTAATTTTTGTAAATCTACACTAAGGATACACAATATATAGGCCTATATAAAATGCAACCACTGGGAAATACTTTGCTAACATTAGTCATAAATACAATTTCGCTAGTTTGTCATGAGAGGAACGATATGCAATCTATTTTCAATTTTAAATTGAGTATTTTATGTTGCAAACATTCAGTTCTTGGATAAAAAGTTTTTATTCTTCAATAGATGAATATGAAAGAGAAGAAAAACTTTTTATTCATAAATTGTTTTTGGGCATGTGTTAAGAAAGGATTATTTTGTATCGGGTTAGATTATAAAGAGAGCAGAGAATACACAAACTTTAAATGCAGAAAAAAATTCAGAAAATGACGTTGATAATGTTAAAAATAAAAAACGTTCTCGTAAGCGGTAAGGAAGATATATTTATTAAATGAATGTTATATAAGCTATATACTTTTCTCTTTCTTTTTGTTTTACGTATATTGTATTTCTGGATTTTACATATGTATTTTTCTTTCTTTGTTTTTCGTGTTATTAATATTCTTAATGAAAATTAAATTTCTTATATGAAATTAAAGAAAGTTATTTGTTTTTAATTGGTTTTGGAACGTAACTCCCTTTTTTGTATTGACTCCAGCTCTCATATAACACGGTTTCACACAAAATGGAGTTTTTAAGAATCTATCTACCATGTTAATATAACGGTTACCTATATATATTGACAATGAAATATTTTATCAGTTTAATTTCTTATATTTTAATATAAGAAATTAAACTGAATTAAAGTTATTGCAATAGGTAAGTAATATATAATAAATACGAAATCTAATCCTAATAAAAAACATTTTCTCTCGGAAAAGATTGTTACAGAAACATAGTTACGATAATTTGCATAACGTTTGTGGCGCGACTTATAATTTAATACTTTTACATTTTCGATGACTCTTTACGAAACTATTATCGAATTAGACATTATCTTTTTTGTTTTATTGAGTCACATATTAAATTTAAATAACATATTTAAAATATTATTCATACTCAAAAAATAAATTATATTTTAAAGTAACCAGCCAAGCTCTAGAATATTTCGCTCCGTATTTTCAATTGAGAGAACAGAATATTGCAGATTCCAGTAATATCATCTTATAAATTCAATAAACTGTAAGATGAAGTTGTTATGCTGTTTTTATTCCTCCCTCTCAATTCGACAATAATCAAAATAAATTATCAAAATAAGTCAACTACGAAATTGTTATTGTTAATATACTGTACAACAATAATAGTTTTGTAGCCATTGCGTCTGTAAGGTTAATTAATTATTAAAAGTTTATTATATGAGTGAAGACTAATATTCGTTATGTACATCTATAACACTTAATAAAATCAAATATTATTTTAAAGTAAATACAGACTCAATGCTATTAAACAGAAACAATGTGTTAAAACACTATTTTGTATCAAGTTCATTTTACTTACTTTTTAGTAATATATTCACCATAAAGTGTTAAAATAAAGCGTAATATATATTGATATCATTTAGGAATATTGTCATGAAAATTCTTGAATAATTTCACGTATAATACAAAATTATTCGGAAGTAATGCATATTATATGATATTGAATAAAATATTATGTAAATTTGCTACTAAGTCATCAGATCCGCATCAGAATGACTATGCAAATAAGCCTGACTTGTGCAACTTCTCCTTAATCATCATTGTAAGTGTAATTTTGGTATTTTGTAAACCGCATTGACAAAAGAATAACTATCGTGTCACTTCAAGTGAGAAAAGAATAACGGCTTTAAAATGCCTAGAAACAGTTTCATCAAGAATTATCCATGGCAGAGAGAGAGAAAGGATGATAGGATTATGGGAATCGTGGCGATTATCAATGAGATCTATAGGTCAACAGATGAAAATTCATCATAAAACTATGTCAAATTGGATAAAAAAAAAAAAAATAGCAAGAAAAACATGACTCGCATAAATAATTCAAGATGTGGAAGGTCATCAGAGACGTCCTCTTTGCAAGATGAAGCAATCAGAAATGCCGCCGCAAGTGAATCGCTGACAAATATGAAATAATTAAACACTAGCTTCGGTTACAATGCTCATCTGAAACAATACGAAAACATTTAATAGAATTTGGAA
Source organism: Androctonus mauritanicus (assembly GCA_011317285.2). Classification (NCBI taxonomy): domain Eukaryota; kingdom Metazoa; phylum Arthropoda; class Arachnida; order Scorpiones; family Buthidae; genus Androctonus; species Androctonus mauritanicus. The sequence goes on along the minus strand of WUQG02017155.1, from coordinate 390 downwards.
TCAAACATTATCGACCCGCGATGAAAGAATACTCGACGAACATTTATAAAGAAGCTAGATCAGGATTTGCGTTACAATATTTATCCTACACGCACGAAATTTTAGAAATCTGTGATATTTTCTGATGAAAAAACATTTATATCCAACTTTCACGGGGACCTTTATTGTCATAGGCAAGCAGGAAATCGTTATTCATTTGGAAATATAACTCATATACGAAAATTAAGTTACAAAAGCATAAATATACGGGATTGGATATCTGCACATGGTCCAGGAGAACTAGTCCAAATAGATGGCCAATTCATTTCATTCCAATATATAAGTATATTAGAATCCGTTCTCTTGCCAATCATGTTGGCAGTTTATTCTCCAGGCTATTCTTTTTCATTT
>WUQG02017144.1:0-11587 GCA_011317285.2 Androctonus mauritanicus | reverse complement strand
AACTTTATTAGTGGAGTTCTGCATGCACAAATTTTTTCGTCAAAATCGACGAGTCACGAGTCGTGAAGTCTCCTTGTTAGTAGTCACTTTAATGATACATTTCATATTATACAAAGATGTTTTCATTCAAATATACTTCATTTGATACTGATTCAAATTTTTGAATTTTTTCTATATAAATTTATTTTTTTGTATGAGAAAGCAAGATTATTCACATAATCATTAGATATACAAGCTGTTATTATTTACTTGAACATCTTTATAGGATAAAAAAAATGTTTCTATGAAATTCTTTTCACAAAATACACACTTCAAAAATATGAACACAGTAATATAAAATTTTATTAATTTTTTCTAAAAAATATTGTTTTTGAAAGCATAAGATTTAATCTTTTTAATGTGTGTGTTAAATAAATTATTATTAAGATAATTTATTGAAAAAACTTTTAAATCATTTCACTTCATGGCAAACAATCAAAGAGCTATGCAATATCCTCTCATAAAATTCAGGACAACTAATTTGAGTGATTTCTTCATAGCATGTTTCTGTGGCTTCTTGTATTCCTTAATCTCACATATTTTATTCCTTATAAATTTTTGACTTGAAATATCCTTATATATTAAATATTGTTTAATATTTTAAAAATGTAAAATTAATAAAATTAACTTCTGATAATGTTAATAAAATTGATAATATTCAGCATTTTTGATATTACTTATTAAATTTGGAGGGAAATTTCACATTTTCACTCAATAATTAACTTTTATAATAATCAATCAAACAGCATTGGCATTAGAATCATTCAATTTCTTTGGAGAAATATTAAAAATATTATGCAATATTAATTATATCATGTTTAGCAATAATATCATGTGGTATGTTATTTAATAATATTTTGTACCATATTAGCAAAATATTGGTATGATTTTATGTTGTCCTTTTTTCATCCAAACCTTATAATTCAATTCTTATTTTCATTCTATAAAATGTTATGTGATGTTATCTTTGTTATTTTATTTATATTTCAAAGTAATTGGGAAAAAAAATTCTGATATAATTAACTTTAAAGTTTAAATTTCAACAAAATAAAAATAACAGAATGCAAATATTTGATGATTATATGTATTTCTTTAAAACTATGCTGATTTTGAAAAACTGGAAAAATAATGAAGTTAAAATTTAGCCATTTATAACTGCAGATAATGAAAGAAAACATTTATCATTTATATTATTTCCTTATTGACATAAATAATAACATTTATAAAACAAGTTTCACCTTCTGGTTCCAACCAAATTTGATGTGCTCTATTTTTGAATCTAATGACTTTTGATTCAATGGATGGACAATATCTAATAGAGAAATAATTTAAATTTTTAATACAGATATTTTACATTTATGAATTAATTTTATATAAAAAATAAACTGATTAAGTTTGAGTAGTAGTTTCTTACCTTGGTCCTCTAATTTCTTCTTTAATATGGGAACTAAGATGAAGATTATCCATGATTATTCTGTCTACTTCTGGAGTGGTAAAAGTGAGGTAAGTCAACACTTGTTGTTCAGGCTAAAAATTAATTATTTTACAGTAATTACAAAATTGTTTAAAATATATACACCAGACCTCACTTTGCATTGGAGATGCAGTATTGAAAAATGCATCGCATTCTGAAATGACATAAATTGAAATAAGAATTTCCATAATAAATCATTAAAATATAGAAAATATGGAACTGATATAGCTATGTTCAATGAACAGAAAATTTTTTGAGTTGCACTTGCAGTATGTTATGTATTCTTACTTTGTCTTGGTGATTAAATGATACACTGTGCTGATACTAAAAAAAATATTCCCATGAATATTCTATGAAGAATAAAAGGTTTTACAATGTATATGTCTCTTAAACTAGCCATCATGCCAATGATGTAAAGACAAGCCAAACAACTTAGCATTATAGATTCAATAAATTAAATATTGGGCAGATGACTGTGGTAAACCAATCTCTGGGTTCAAATCCCAGTCTTAGTCCTACTCTTTTTCAAGAGGGATTCAAGCCAAACACTGAAGCCCATTCTTTAACCTTTTAGTTAACATCTTCATGAATGCTGGTAGCTTGTGATGTAAACTAAAAGTAATCACTAGCAGATATAGTGTATCTCATGTATGGTATGGCAGTTTATCTGAAACTAGCCTAACTGGATAAAATTAACTAAGAAAACAATGTGATTAGAAAAGAATATACAGCATTTATTTTAATTTAATGTAACTGATGTTCTGCAAAAATTTTCAATATTGTGTTGTATTTGGTTACACTAACAAACATAGGAAAATGCTAGGAATATGATTTTATCAATTTCAAAAAGATAATGAATATGAAGGCAAATAGATTTAATTTGCATTTATGTATTGCAGCACCAAAATATATATGCAGAAATGCACTAGAAATTGTAACAAAACTGCATGTAAGCTGCTAAGTTACCAAAGGAAAAATGATTCTTGGTATAATGCAAATGCAGAATTTCATGGTTTAAAGTGAAATAATGTCTTAATTTTTTTAGGATGCAATTTCAAAAAAATGCACACTGAAATGACACAAAGTGAGGTCTGGGTGTATTTATTATTTCTTTAAAAAATATATTTACATTTATCCAAACTTTTTCATTTATGAATGAAAATGGATAGGGAGGATTATCAGCATATTTTACTTCTGTGACTGAGAAATTAATACTTTGTTTTTCTAACCTTGGAGGTGTACCTACATTGTTTTTAAAACTTTAATATATTAAATATAATATTTAAAATATATTTCAAAATAAAATCATATTCAAACATTAATAATAGCTCACAATACAAATAAAAAACTTTAATAAATAGATGTTTTTTTTTAATTTTTCTAAAAGTATTTCTTTTAAAATTACAATAAAAAAAAATCTGAACTAGCTTGTAGGACCTTAGAATAAAATTACAGATGCAGGAGCGCTTTTGGGCTGGACTGCCCCTCTTCAGCTGCATAGAGAAAGTGAGCTTTGAATAATATTACAATATGATAACTTTAGTAAAAGCTATGTTACTTATGACAATATTATTAATGATAATTCATTATTGATAGTATTGTGATTACTACTATAAGCTATCCTATAAAATTACAATACTGCATTGTATATTGAATTATGATTGTTTATAAAATGTTTTAGATGTCAAAACTTTTTATGTAAAGTCAAACATGCATAAGTTAGTATAGCTTATACAGAGCAAATGTAAAAATATGGATGCTAATTTCAGAATCAATTTCTTAAGATAAAATAGGATTAGAAATTTATGACTGGAGGGTTAGTTTTTAAGAAAGATATCTTTAAAGTTTTAGAAATCACAAAGCCAGATATGATGTCTATTTATTTAATATTTCAATTTATGCAAACTAAGAGATTAATAATACAAATATGCCATTGTTTCTATTAGTATAATAGCTATTTTATTATTATTTTCAGAATTAAAAAATTAATTTTATTTCTGTTATATTTCTTTATATTATATTTGTTTTTATATGTTTATATTTGTATAGATTTTCATTCACAGTTAATAAGTTTTTCAGTAAAATGATTTTATGCCAATATGCATTTTATTTTAAAACTGGCCAATGTACCTGGCATTCTAGATTCAGACTCCCTCACTAATTTAGAAACCAAATTTGGTTTCTAAATTAGTGAGGGAGTCTGAGTCTAGAACGCATACTACTACGACCATGAATGACGAGCTGTAATCATTCCGAGCTGGTCACACGATAGATGGCAGCACAAGAGAGCTGCTTTGAAATCTTACATCAAGAGAGCTGCTTTGAAATCTTACATCAAGAGAGCTGGTACTCATTGCAATGAGGAGGAAGCATACCAGGAGGAGATTAGATGGATAGCAGACGTAGCAGCCCGACATGGTTATCGACACAGCTTGGTTTCTAAATTAATGAGGGAGTCTGAGTCTAGAACGCATACGACTATGAATGGCGAAATTAATGACAGACTGAGCATGAACCATCCGGAACAGAGCACATCCTACTCAGTAGTCCCAGAAGCTATAAGGGACTTCCCAGTAGTAAAAAACATCCTGAGAAAGAAACAAACCAAATGCGCCTATAAGAGACCCCCTACGATCTTTAACATCTTGTGGAATGAAAAGGATAGGAGAAGTGAATGTCAAAAAACAGGGGTCTACCAGATTCCCTTCCGGGATCAGCAAAGAGGGACAGAGGAGTTTTACGTGGGAGCAACAGCAAGGAACCTTAAGGATAGGCTCAAAGAACATAGAAGGGATATTACTACTGCTAAATTGACAACAGCTCTAGCTAAACGAGCATATGAGGACGACATTATATCAGATTGGAAGATTCCAAGATAATTAAACCAGTAAACTCTACCGAAGAACTCCCTTTAGCAGAAATCTTACAAATCTACAAGCGTAAAAAGCAGGTGCTGATCATCAATGATAAACAACTAGTCTTTGAATAACCTGTGGAAGTACTTCCTTAATGAATAGTGCTGCAACCCACACCCGTTATCACAACTGGTGCTGACTGCTGTTGCCAACAGACCTACTATTAAATGTTATATCAGAAACCTATAAGGATAGTATTCTGCATTAAATACCTGATGAACTTTGCACAAATATTTTAAGGACGTATTATTATCTTGTATATATTTTATGTAATTATTTTATTTTACGATCCCCTATAATGGTTTGTTGTAATTTATATATTTATCCTCATATAATGTTTTTACTGCCCATTGTATCTTAATTTTTAAGCGTATTTTTCTAAAATGTTGGAATTTTTGTATTCTATTCTGTTGTTCTTGAGCTGAAGATGGCATGTAAGCCAAAAGTGCTCCGATTTTACTGATTATTAAATGTTTATTGAAACTATCTGGACTGCTTCAAAGTGCTTTGATTCACTCATACATTTATAATGAATTGTTTTTCATGAATAATAAATTACTCAAATTAAGTCAATATTTTTTAATTTAGAAAAATTTATTTTATTAAAACATATGTATGTATGTATGTATCTTACTAAAATTTAACAATATTATTTTCAATAAGAATATAGCAACAAAAATTATAATAAAAATCAACTGAGAATCTAATATAAACAAGAGAGGCCTTTATAAATACAAATAATATAGAGAAGCAATTTTCTTTCTTCAGTAAGCTTTCATTTGATTTTGCATTTCATCATCTATTCTCAGAATTGTCCTTGATTTTTGTTTTTCAATGAAAAGAATGCTTAAATATAGCACATAGAAAGGAATCAGAGCAAAGCTTGAGTTAAGAGTAGGAAATTCCATTATAAATTTGAAATATATTCATTTAATAAACATAAATTCATCCATATTAGCAAGGAATGAAATATTTTCTAAATATATTTAAAACATACTGAAAAATACAAGTAATCCTTGATTTATGACTGCCTCACCTTTATGAACACTCATATTTATGACTGTGATACAATCAATAAATTCTTTGAAATCATTTTAAAAATTTCAGTTTTTATCATAGATTAATTTTAGTAAAAAAAAGCAAATTAAATTTTACTTGCAGAGAGAAACCATATTTGCTTTTAAAAGAAAGATAACATTGTATAATTATATATTTAATAAGTATTTACATCAGTCAATGATTTTAAGTAACAGATCATTGATATAATTTTTTATTTCTTATTTAATGAATAAAAAAAATAATTACAAATTTTTATTTCAGTTAAATGTCAACCACACCATAGTAGATACAGGATCATCTAATTTAATTTTATCTCAACCTGTTTTTGAATGGGTGGTAGAAACAATAAAGATTGATACAAAAGTAAAGTATAATTAATATAATACACATTTTCAATTTTATAAAACTCAATTTTAAAATTTCAATTCAGTTTAATTTTTCTAAAATTATAACACAAAAAACTTCAATAACAAATGTATAATGATTATTCTCAATGTTAGGTTTTACAGTTACCTGATGACTTTTGGAACAGAAAAAGTAGAGTATGTTTATCTGATTCAGAGTTAGATTTGTTTCCAGTTATAAAATTATATCTAGCACAACATGAAAAGAAAACATTTTCTCTCTTAATTACTTCTGAGGTAAAGTATAAATTATTGCATTATTTTTTTTTTTATGAATCTGTCTAAAATTTTAACTATATATATATATAATTTTAATGACTTTTTATATATACAATTATATACATATGTAAATAAAACTACATCATAAACTAAAGAACCTCATACAAAATCATAAAAGTACCGGTATTTAATTTTCTCTAACAAACTGCTAAACCCTTTTACACTATTAATACTGAATAATAGCACTTAAATGCAGTTCTGGGAAAAAACTATGTAGATAATATTCCCTTTGCATATTTGCGATTATTTATTTATATGTATACATTTTTATGTATTCCATTACTATTGTACTAAGCAATTTAAATTAACTCTCGAGACGTTCTGTTTTTTAAAACTGTATTCCAGAACGAAACCTGATGATGGCCGAAAGGCCAAAAACGTTTGTTTTCGGCCTTTCGGCCATCATCAGGTTTAAATGCGAAAACGTTTGTTTTCTCAATTAAAATTTAAGTTTTTTTTCCCAGAATTGCATTTAAGTGCTATTATTCAGTATTAATAGCATTATATTTTATATTTTAAGTAAAAGAATATTTTAATTTGAAAATTGTTTGGTTAAATTAATGCAAAAAAATGCAATGTATATTCAAACTATAATAAAATCTCAATTTAGAACATCCAAATGACGGATAAAAATCATCAATGCTATCAGCTCTTTCAGGCTAAAGCTATAATTATTGATATGATATATTTCTTACTGGATTTTTTTGAGATAGTGCCTTTTTGACTATTTTTGTATATAATTTGGAAATATTAGACCATCAGCATTATTGGACTCCTACATCCGCTATTAGTCCATTCATTAGAGTCTACATCAGTGGTCTTAAGCTGGTGGCCAGCAGTCCGCATCAGGTCCGCAAAGCAATTTTGTACGGCCCTCAAAGATATTTTAACTATTTGTTTAAATACATGTCAGAAAATTATTAAATTTAATATTAATAAAATAACAATGTAAAAGTTTTAAAGCCTAATGTGCTATCAATAATTACTCCCACATCTGCTCTTGTTACTGTGCATCTATGAATCATCCCTCATGAAATTTTGCCATGAAAATAATTGCATTGTTTGGGAGTATGTACATATGTGAACAGTTCTATTTGCAGATGAAAATTAATAAATCTAATAAAAGAAATCGATTAAATGATGAACATCTACAATCTTTAATGTAGATAGTTTGCAGTAATTTGTCTTCAAGCCTACAAATTTTAGCAGATTCATGTCGTCATCGGGTGCCAAATAGTAGATGAAAATAAAAAAACTGTTTTATAATTGCATAATTATGTGATGTTATTTCGATATCTTCATACAAAAAAATGAAAGTAATTACAAATAAATATTTTCCTTTCATTGTAATTTTGTTTAAAAATGTTTGATCCTTCATTTCTTTTCGAACTGCACATTCGGCCAACATGCAATTTGATTTTGAGACCACTGATCTACATTATTTCTTAATACATGTTTTAAGATTGAATGATAATACACACATATTGCAAAAAATCATGCAATATAAACACACAGTTAAAAATTATCAAGCAAAGATTTTTAAATTTAAATTACAATTATTTATATACTTTTTAAAACTCTAAAATTATTCTTACCTTCAAATGAGCTACATGATGAATCATTTAATACTTTTATAGCATTGTCATAATTTATTAATCTCTGTGGGGAAGTTTGATTGAAATCTATTTTTTCTGCTGTGTCATTACTACTGTTAGTCATATTTATCATTTGACAGAAAGAACTCCCTGATGTGGCATTTCCTTGATTGTTTTCACAGTTTCTGTTATTGCTTTCCATCTCTAAAAAAAAGTCATTTAAAAATATAAATATAACAATATCATTATTCTACTTACAATATTTCAATAATAAAATTTTAAAATTTTCTATTTAAATTTAATATATTTAAATAAATTTATTTGGAAGAAAAATTAATAATAAATTAATAAATTTTTTATATTTACAGTTATCATCATTAATATAATGCTAAACTAAGAAATTTTATATTCACTACACCTGTCGAGTAAAATTTCTTCAGGGACACTGCATGCTAGGTGAAGTAATTAAAATTGGATGCATTACAGTTTATACCTTGCTATCTTAATGCACTTTTATTTTGGAGATTAAGGCATTCCTTTTAAACTGTCATTTAATATTTATTGTGCATGATAAAATGTAATTTTAATTATACTCTATATGCAAACATAGTAAATGCTTTTAAAAGCGTTACTATGTTTTAAAAATAAATTTAGCTAATTATTATTATTATTATTATTATTATTGATAAAAAGATAATTTTTTTCTAGTGTAGTAAATATTTATATTAATGAAATTTAAAATGCATTCCTCTCTCGAGAACAACAATGATCCGATGAGAATGAATGAGAATTCTCGAGAGAAGAATGCATTTAAAATTTCATTAACGCAAATAATGTAAATACATTCAAATGAATTCTTCTTGCAAAAATTTATTTTCTAATATAATTTTTGAATGCTTTTATTCCTGAATTATAATTTAAATTAATAAATATCCTTCATATTCATAATTCACTGCTTATTTTACTTTACTATAAACACAAAGATCTAGAAAATCAGCACTGTTCTGCAGTTGTTGACTTCAAAAAATTTTATTTATAGCAAACATTTTCTGTGTATTTGTACCATCATCAGGCTACAATTTCGAAAGGTTTTTGAAATTTTAGCCTGATGATGGTGCGAGTACACCAAAAACATTTGCTATAAATAAAAGTTTTTCAAAGTCACAAGTGCCGATTTTCTAAGTTCTTTGTGTTATAACAAATATCCGTCGACTATATTTCAAACAAAATTTGTTTTGACACATTTACAAATGTTTAGCACTTAAAAAAAAATATGAAAATTTAATTATCTGGATTGTTTTCTTTTTTTAATGAATGAATGTCTGTTTTCTTTTTAAATAAGAAAAATATCCAAAGCAAGACAAATCTGACAGTTGTTTTTTTTTTATTAGTTTCTCTTCAAACATTGCTTTTTGAAAAATTAAGATAAAATAAAACACTTTCCAAATATTTTAACTGAAAATAAAAAACATCATTTTATCATTTTGCATTTGACAAAATGTCAATATATTTTATTAATAATTCATAAAAGTCATGCAAACAACGAAAACAATGTAAAATATTTAAATTAAAAACAATTATATTGATGGACATGAGAGAATTCTGCTTCATATTACATCATCACATATTAATTCTCTCATCCATGCATTATATATTCTCTAATATAATGATGATAGATATCTATATCAGTTTTAGATAAATTAATTAATTCTTCTAGAGAAAGATTTTATTAAATTTATAAGTTTATATATATAGAAAAATATATAAAATAAAAAATTTTTAAGCATAAACTAATCTTGCATTTGACAGTTTATAAAGGAAGTCATAAAACGCTCTGAAATATAAATAAATTAATAATATTTATAATCTTGCTGTTAAAAATGATAAGCTGTCATCTTTTATCGATATATATATAACTCGAATTTATCTCGAAACGTATAATTCTAACATTACAAACGTAACTTATTTATTTACAGAAACGACGGTCAGCACACTCTCGATAAATTAAAATTCGGCATCGTAAAAATTTGAACGAAACTTACAAAGCACAAAACGTAAAAAAAAAAAAAACATCATATGATAATTCGTCGAAATTAATAATGAAAACGGATTTAAATCATATCAAAAATAATAATATATATTTAAAATGTCACCTGAAAGATAAAAATAATCACATCTTTGATCCCTACACCATTACTTTTATTCGGATGATAAATAAATCTCAAGATTATCAGAACGTTACTTAATGGAAAAATTAATAAATAAAAATGCATATTTTAAAGTTGAATTTATTTTTATGTAATTTTATTGATTAATTATTGATAAATTTTTTAAATCGTTGATTTTTTGTTTTTGCATATTTTATGTCCCTTTCCAATCAGGGAGATTATTAAGGGGCGGGGCCAGATCCACCCACACCCGTGGAGGGGGATCGTCGGGCTGGGGCCCAGCACTCCGAAAAAACTTTTCAGGAGATACCAGATCTGAGACGCGAACTACGGGTACTTCTGCGTGGCACGCCAACAACGTTACCATTCGGTCATCGGGCCGCTAAACCATTGATTGAGTGCCACGCAGGAGGACCCGGGTCTGGTAACGCGTGAAAATTTTTTTCGGGATGCTGGGCGCGGCCCGGCGATCCCCGTCCTTCACCGTCCGAACCCCCTCCACGGGTGTGGGTGGAGCCCGTGGTTAGAACTGGCCCCGCCCTTTAGTAATCTCCCTGATTGGAAAGGGATGTGAAATATGTAAAAAAAATCATTGATTGGTGGAAATCTCTTTTTAGTATTTATCCGTTTTTCCGGTTTCGTTATATAATATTATGTGAACAACATTTTTATGATGCAAGAGCAAATAATATTTTAAAGAAATATCTTTATTAGTGAACTGAGATAGAAAAGCAGAAAATGTATTTTTGATTAAATTGCATTATTTTTTACAGATAATAAAAAAATATCATGTCCGTATTAATCATTCATTTTTTTCTGTGTGGTTGTACGCCGCTTTCCACTCGATAAATACTAAGCAGCAAGGCATTTCCATGCTGACGACGGGCTGTCTGTACGCCTGGTGGGACAGCCGTCAGGTGGAAAATGGAGTTCAATGATCCGTCATAAAAAAAAAACTAAAGATGTGGGATCTCGGAAATGATCTAGATTTTCCAAGATGGAAGCACAGCATATTTCCACTGCGACTATCTAGCTAATTGTTATTCATTCATTACAATTATCAATGGCGTTTTTGTTTCCGATGACTCCATTTTCTATTCTGGTTTTCTATTCTGGGAGAATACTAACCTATAAGTGCCGGGTGAAATAAGTTCTTCCACAGCTGCCCACCCTGCGGAGGGATCAGTCGGATTATAAAGGATGGGAATTGAGCCAGGCAGACCTTGATCCCATGTTAAATATTTCCAAGAAATGGGACCCGAGACTTGAACTGGGGTCCTACAGAATGAAAACTGAAGCGTTTCCACATGGACAGTCAGGCCGATAAAGTATTACAGTCCCTATAGACCCAGGTAATGAATTTAAGTGTCGGCCGAATGACCACGTGATAAAACATTCGTTTACGATCTTGGAGGATCCGAATTTAATTCCAGGACCCATATCTCAAGATTTTTTGAGAGAAATCCAGACCCGACTTACTAAACCCGATCCTTCAACCCTCTGTTTGATCTCATCATGGGTATTGGCCAACTTATGTTGACTCTAAAAATCGCCGCCATCAGATACAAAATATCCCAAGTCCTCCACAATCCGGCTGATCCCTCCGCAGGGGTGGACAGCCTGTGGAAGGGCTTGTTTCGCCCCGCCACTTAGT
>WUQG02017122.1:0-11588 GCA_011317285.2 Androctonus mauritanicus | reverse complement strand
ATAGTAGCAAAAAAAAAAAAAAAAAGGAAAAAAAGGGGAAAGCGAGCGAAATAGAGAGACTGTTTAATATGCTTAAATGGTAAAAGATAATAATGGAATAAATAATTGTATCCTGCATTAAAGGAAATGTCGGTTTGATCAGTGTTACGTTTAATTAATCGCTAATCTAGATTATTAGTTTTTTCATCTGTTTTTTTGTTCAATCTCCGAAAAATTTCTGTTTTCAGAGCACGTTTTTCAACAAGCAGCTCACGTAAGGGAATGTTTCTGGATGTCTAACTAGAGCTGTCACGTCTTGATTTCCTGTCTATTTGTATGCTGTCTGGTGTCGACAGGTCGAGAACATCCCCTCACGGGCAAGGATAATCTGCATCTTCTGTACCTTCCACTAAATATGCTAATATTTTCCACTCGCATTTCAATCTTTGCAGAGGAAAAGAGAATTTAAACTGGAAACATCGAAAGAAAAAAAAAAATTATATATATATATATATATAAAACAGAATTCTATTTGGTAAAAAACTAAAATAAAATTTTACTTACCGGACTTCAAAATTCAATCGTCTCTCGCTTCATTTTATATTTATGGAATTAAAAATTGCTATAAAATATCAAAAGAGATTGACTACAGTGAAAAATCTATCTCAGAATCTCCCTTGTCAAGTATAAAGTTGAATCTGACATCAGTGTGATGTTGCTCTGTATAAACAATCGCATTGCGAGCGAGAGAGAGAGAGAGAGCGGATCGATGAGACGGACTCGATATAGAAACATCGAATCGCGAATTGAATTGGTTTCTATATCAAAATTTAATAAATATAAAATAAAAAAAATTTTATTAACTATTAAAACATCGGTATATACTTGAAAAATTTAGAATTTAATCTAAATATTTGTAACGATTCATCACTTTTCTGAAAACTTTATCGTGTTTTTTGATTGATGTAAATGCCGTTTATATTTATATCTTGCTGATCTCGTTATTTCTTTCATCTGTCTAGAAAGCGTACAGTAAATAACTTACTGTGAGGTATTCGTAGAGTAAGAATAAATGTGTCCAATTTAAAATACGTGGTAGTTCTTTCTATGTGACAACATTCTCGGTAGGAATCCTCCAACAATATTGCTTTTCGGCAGAGTTGCGGCTCGGTTTTTCTTCTCCTCCTTCTTTCAATAACCTCAGAAAATAATTTATAGTAAGGAAAAAATAATAATATATTCTATTAGAAAGAAAATCGTGACTTAAAACATTATGTGACTTCTCGATTTTCAAAATTACAATTTTAATCCTTGTAAAAATGGAGCGAATATCCGAGAAAATAACTATGAGTTGGTTCCTCATTTAATATTATATGGAAACTTTTATAAAAAAAAATAATAAAATATACCATAAAAATATCATTAAATGCGGAGAGAAAAACATCAAAGGTTCGTGCTTAACATTTAGTATGAGTCATGTTTTTCAATGAGAATTTTAATGCGTAGACGTCTCCATGACTTGTCATTTTCCAAAACTGTGCCAAACGAAAAAAAATTAAAATTAAATTTAGAACTGTTTTACTAATTTTATTACAGTTATTATGGTTTACATAGTGGTATAACTTTTAATTGTCGAGTTGAAAATTAAGTCAGAAGATCGATAGTTAACTTTTAACGCTGATTATCTTTTCAACTCGAAATACGAAGATGATACGTTTTGAGTTCTCAAATTTAACATTAAACAACAGATATAGTGTTTCAGATAATTAAAATTCGACAAATCTGAACATTTGTAAGCAAAATATTCCCAAAAGTCGTGGCTTCTGTTGATCGATATTAGTTTTTTAATCGACGATTTGTTATTATTTAAATACGATTTAACTGATCAACAGATGCCACTAAATTATCATTTTTTATTATTAAAATACGATTTGCATACATTATTAAAATCGATGCAGAAATTGTGACGAGTGATGAAAGGGTATATGTATCCATTAGGTGAAAAGTGATGGTGAGAAAGAATACACCTTTAGTTTTAAAGTCAAAAGATGATCCAATTGAAATCCAATGCTGACCGAAGAAAGCCAAGAAGTGTGGCTACAAGAAGATTGATTTTACTTTCAACAGAAGGTTTCCGATTCAACGAATATTTCTGGTGAAAGTAGAGTTGCGAACGGTCAATCTATCAGGGGACCATTATCACGCGAGAGTGCGAGCTACAAGTCAGCCACTTCCTTTCTTTCCACACCTAAACGAATCAATCACTACTGAACTATAGGCTACGTCCAATAGAAGTACTCATCCACAATGACAACCAGGTGACAAAATTTTAGGTTCTCCTTTTCGAAACGATGCAAGGTAGACTCCAGTTTAGAGTCTATGGTATTATATTCGCAGCTTGTTAACCGAAAGGTATTAAAAAAATGGCGGATTTGGCGAAGATAACAATATGCTAACTCGTTTTAAAATTTTTTTTTCTCGGCACCGAATTCAAAGGGAAAAAAGAAATTTCGGATTCGACTTTTGTAGTAGATAGAATTTATTTTTCTATATGTGTGTGTGAGTGTGAGTGTAGAGCTTTAATAGAGCCAAAAGATCTGACAGAAAAATTTTGTCTGCAGAGATTGGTAAATACATTTACAGTTGCGAGTGCAGCTAAAAGAATCTTTTCAACTCAATCAAAGCAGATAATGGTTGGTTCTGGAACATGGTTACTGTTTAGAGCCTTGTCCAGTGACTTGTATTCTTCGAAAGTTGATAGAAAGGGAGGATCAATTGCTTTTCTTTTACAGTCGGTGAGAGAAACAAATCGTAGTAAAAGTACTTCTTTTCGTTGTATAAATATATTTATAATCTTTCGTTGTTTTTCTTTTTTAAATCTAACCATATATTTAAAAAAGAAAAACAACTTTCCGGACATATAGATTAAATCTTTTACGCAATTTCGAATAGAAAATCTTTTATGTCTCCTGGAAGAATTTTTATCTCCGAACTGTAAACAGGAAATTATAAAAAGTGATTAACTTTTAAAGCGAGATTTTTTTCTTTTTTTTCTGTATCGAAATGTTCTTTGTATTATTTTGATGATATTTGCTGTTTTCTTTTTCTTTCTCTCCCGTTCGTAGATGCTTCCACAAATAGAGTTGTTACAAAAACTTATTGACGTTCTACTAAGTAACTGTTGACAACATACCCCGAGGAAAATCCCTTCAAACAAGTTACTCTCTTGTAATAGATTGTTAATTGCAGCAAATCTTCTTTTTTTTTAGATCGCTAAATTGAATTTTCCAGCGCGTTTTCGACCGCCTGACAGAATTTAATCCACCACACGTGTAAGAGATAAGTCTTTTGTGTAAACTTCATCTCGACCACCAGAGTGATCGAAAAACTAGTTAAGTTACTGTTACTGTTTACTCAACGTATTCAGTCGATGATGCAAGACCAGATAGATCTCTGATGACATCTTTCCTCCTCTGAGTATTCTCCGACTTTTCTTCATTAACGATTCGCTTTAATTTCTTTTTACAAGTATTCCTTTGATACTTTTTCTCTTGCAAACACACAAACGAATAATCCCTGCGTGCATCAAGAATTGTAATCTCTTCAATACATCTAGAATAATTTATAAATATATATATTTAAATGTATGCCGCCACTATTATCTAGAAGATCCTGTTATTCTAGATTTATCTTTTTTACTTTACTCGGATATGATTAAAAATAAATCGAGTAATTATTCTCGAGTATCCGGGCATGCGAAAAAATAAAAGCAGTTTAATTAAATTACTTCAATTTAGTTAATTTCCGACGGTTAAAAAAAAAAATAATTTAAAATCTTCTAGTAAGAAAAGGAAAATATAACAGTCGCTGCTGAGAAGATTTTGGAAATGGGCAAACTAAATTTACTTGAAGGAGACTCTCTAGAGAAAGAAAACATAATTAGATGAGTTAAATAACGAACTCAAATTCAGATGTTATCTGGATGGCAGAGAGCTAAATGGCAAGCTTTTAATCTTAGGTAAAATTGCTAGGAAGAGAGACACGTTAGTACCGGTTCTTGGTAACGTCTCCAGCTGAATTACCAGGGCAGGTAATCCATCATGCATGGATTACTCTTACTGTCAGGGGGTAACCGTATTCAACGTAAAACCTTCAAACTGCTGTTTGTTTAGAGATTAAATTTTCTCGCTTCGTTGATCTTTTCTTTTGTCCCTATTACGTTGTTTATCGCATAGAAAATGTTTCTCTCGTCTACTCTTTTTGGTAATCCCACCAAGTTTTATTCTTTTAATTATTCCATCCAACAGAGAGAAATTGTTTTATTCGAAACAATGAATATTTTATTAACATAAAATTAATATTTCGCAGCAATTTTTTTAATTCGTTAAAAATATAATCGCGATTTTTTTTAAAGAAATGTTTTTATTGTAACTTAATGCCCCTACCATCGATCCGAATTCGTAATAAACGTACATGATTAAAATCGTAGAATCTAAGGGAGAAAAAAATGACTAATTAGTATAATTTCATTAAATTAATAATGATTGAAATGTTTCAAAAATAAGAAAAAAAAATCGGACATTAATTATTAAAAAAAAAGAAAGAAAACATTAATAAGTTTAGAAAGTACGCCTCCTGTTTCATTTGAAGTCAAATTGATTGCAACCAGAAATTTTAATTATCCTCCTTAATAAGTTTTCCACAAAACATTAGCAAAAATTACCTTTTTTAATTTTGAAAATTTAATAGTAAAAAAAAAAAATAAAGAAGAAGAAGAAAAAGAATATTCTATACGTATAAATATATATTTAAAAAGTATATTTGAACAACAATCAGCCGCTTTCATTGGACACTAAAAGCTAGGTTGTGCACAACATGCAGTAATCATTGTTTGTGGTGATGGACTCTCCGCAGCGTGTTTGTTGTAGAAAATCACGATTTATGTCCGAAGCCCGGGGACAAAATTTCAAACAATCTCTGTAAACCTTCCAAACGAACAAGGAAAACAAAAAATAAAAAAACAAAGCGTCAAAACTGATGCATTAAAAAGATATATAGTTACTGTTTATTAATTATTAATGCTTCGGCTATTAATAATTTCTGCTAATGTATTTTTATATAAAAACCCCGTATAAAATAAATAAAAGCATGAAAGTATGAAGGAAAAAAGAATATATATATATATATATATATATATATATATATATACAGTATATATATATATATGAGTGGAATGAGTTTCATTTGTGTGTGAGGTTCTGGAAATTTATCAGATATACGACAACATTGCATTAAGAATTAAATATAAAGGACAAGAAATTACCGAATATTTCTGGAGTTTCGACGTACAGATTCATCCATTATGTATATCTTAGTCTGGACAAGTGAATTTCCTTCAAATAGAATCAGAACAAACTTTTCTTTAAGAATATTTCAGACTGTACTCAACAGGCGGCATTTTGGTGATGTTCTGGAATCGTAACAAAGTGGATAGAAAAGGAGGGAACGGTGGGCGGAACGGCGAGACCATTAGTACTCCACTGGAATCAAATATTTTACTGTTGAAATACTAACTGATTTACTGCCTCTCGGTCTACAACTTACCACAATCTCATCCGGAAGTGTGGCAAAATGACAGGAAGTGACGCACTAAAAATTGTTGGAAAGTTCTGTAATGGCTTTAGTAAGTTGTCGAAGAAGCGAGTTTTCGGTGAGAGTATCGAGTGATGATCACGCTGGAGACATTGCACATCTAAAGTCATAAGTTTTAGTAGAATTTCTGTTGTGGACAGACAGTATATCATTCAGCATATACTCTACCACTGGTTATGACATTTAAGAGACTCTTATCTGGTAACGTGTCCTTTGGGCAGAGCTTTCTTTATTTTCTTAAATTTACTGTTTGAAGAGAATTGGAAAGGGGTATATTCTCAATACGTTCCAACTTTAAATCCTAGTAGTAACAACAGCGTTAATAGAGTTTTATTCCTCATTTTGTCATCAAAAAATTAAGGAAAAGCTACAGTATATTAATGCTGAAGCAGTTTAGAAATTTTAACATTTTTAACAGACATAAAAATAGAAAAAAATGGATAAAAATGATTCCTCTTCTCGATAACTGTTGCTCGTTCTTCTTACTTTAATTAACATTAAGAAGCAACAGGACAAATTGGATCAGAACTAATTAGTAATTTTAAATATTTTCTTTTTAAATGTAAATCGGTATTAATTTATATATTAAGTAATAACACATTTAAGATATCGAAAACTTTTATTTTGTATTTTAAGCAAGGATAATTACATAAATATATAAATCTGTTTTTGTAGCATTAATTCATTTCCATTAGTCATTCGAACAATTTTGTCTGATAGTATCGATCTGCATTATCACATTATTCTATTCTTTATAAAGAAAGAAAGAGGATTAAATTATTAAATGAGAGAAGTTGCTTTTAATGCTATTTAATCGAAAAATAAAACAGAAAATAAGCCAAAAATGTGGCTTTGTACGAATGAGGAAAAAACAGTGAATTTTAATGTGCCAATGAAAGATTTTTATCGCTCTTTTAATAACTTTTAAAATTTTAATTAATGTTGATCAATAAGTAAAAATGGGAGAACTCAATTGGGTCTATTATCGGTTATTTTTCTTCTCAAACTGTTTTAAAATGCCATCTTGCAGTTTCTCTTTCTTTCCTTTTTTTTTAAGGCAGCAGCTTTGAAGCTGTTCGATTCCATTAAACAAAGCAAGGTCCAGACACAAAGAGCCTTTGTCTTGTGATGCTGTGAGCTGCATACACAGCACTGGATGCTCAAAACAACAGAAGAATTTGATAGCAAGACACTTCTACGCTTCCATTGTTGAAACATACTGACAGATTAACACGGTTGGTTGTTCTACCCATTACTAACGCGAAGTAGATAACGTTCGAGACAAGAATCAACCACATACAGGATTCGAGTGGTTAGTTTCCATTTTCGAATTCTTTGGCAAAATTCCAGCCGAATTTTTTTTCTTTTTTTATTTTTTATGACTTCTGAATCCGGAGTTTTAAACCTTCCTGGGCAGTAAATGGTTGCATGAAGTAAAGTAGCGGAGCAAGCATGGAATGAAAGAAGTCGCGAGAGTGTTTACCAGAATCACTTTACTACGCATGCGTACTGACAAAAAGTCGTAAAAATAAATTTCCGGGGAACTTGTCCCTTCCGGATAACTCGTATGTCATGTTCAGCTTTCTCCTAAATCCGGAATAATTTGTCTTCTTTTCAAGATGATAGCAATGAAAATAAGTTTCCAGTCTGTAACGTGTTTTTCCTATTTTTCTCCTTTTTTTTCCTCTTTACAAAAAGACAAGATATAAAACGAAAAAATACAAATAAATAACATTTAGACCAGACTCTTGGATTTAGATGTGGTTTTAAATTTTTTTTTTCTTTTTTTTAACATTAAATGGCATAATTCGCATTTACATTTCCGTTAAGTTATCCGCATAATTGCGTGTATCTGTCTGGTAAAGAATTGTTTGCGAGTGCTACAATGAGAAAATTATTTCCTAATGAAGCCGAGAGTGTTTATGAAATTGTTACCAAACAAGTTTGAATGATAATCGTGCCGATTATGAAATCCATTTATCAACAATTTTCCTATTTTCCCGAAAACTTTGTTGTCAACTAACGACTTGATAATTAGGAGAATGTCCCAAAATCAATTTCCAAGTGTGTAGACAGGTTATAATGATTTTCGTTTCATTTCATTAAGCAACTTGTGTTATTGATTCCATTAATGTATTTAAAACGCCCTTTTTAATTGACTTAATGATCCTGTCGGCCACTTTAGTTTGGTGAATAATATTCCTATTTCATTCTATAGGTTTCTTAATAGAGTTATTACGTTATTGACAAACGTCTCTCTCTTTCTCTCTCTAATTTCTCATTTACTTGTCGAGATAATCAATCACAATCTATTTTAACTCTTCACCTACTTCGAAATATTGAATATATATATATAACAGGAGAGATCGGTTTCTGGTACCATTCTGACCATGAAATATTCATAAGAGTGAAAGGAACTACTATCGCTTTTCCGGCAACCGGGAATTGCTGTGTCATCTCTAACAAGCAGTTGTCATCTCTTAGATTGTCTTATGTTGAATGAACTGTTTGAACCGTATGACTGCTTTACTGACCATATGCTTACAACCGAGTTAAAAAGACGAATGCGATAACGAGGTGACAAAAGGACTCACCATTATGTCGCATGTCTGAGAAGAAATCAATCACCACCAAGTACCTGGTACATCCACCATGTACCTCAACTTGGCACTGTTTAATGCTTTATCTTATTTCTGTCAGTTGAAGCAGATTGGAATATCTAGCATTCAGAAACCAGCTTAACGATCATCAGCACCGGTTTTAAAAAGATATATTCCTCCTCTTTCCTCCATCAAATCGAACTTGATGGATTCGGTACAAAATATGCTTCCAGGCTTATTTTTCGCATGGTAACAGAGTGAGAGAGAATCATTAAATTTTTTTTTTTTTTTTAAATAGTGAAGATTTTAATAAACCAAATAAAATGAGCAATATATTATTTTAATGCTCGTAATTTCGACAACAACGCATCTTTAAATGAATATTAATTTACGATATAGCGGGTGAAAATAGTTGATTTGCATGCAAATGTGCGTATCTCAAGAAAACATATTTCTAATCTTCAAAGGATTATCACATTACCCAGTTTTTATAACCTAATATTTTTAAAGAGTCTGGATCAAAAAATTAAAAAAAAAAATTATCGAAGAATCATCACGCGGTTTTCTTATTATCGACTGCATCGAATTAAGTTCGGTTATTAAAAAGTCGATCCGTTTTTATCATCGTTTCAGACACGATAGGAAAAAAAAGAGTCTCATTATACTGATACGCCGTAGGTAGAAACAGTCATAATCCCAGTTATTTTCTTTGACAGTGTTTTGGAGTTTTTAAGGATTCAGTCATGCAAATTGAACCTCCCAGGAGAGGTACTGCTGTCAAGCAAACCCATCATGGTCCAACGGATGATATATTAGAAGCCAGTAATGGCATTGACGAATGGTGAGGCCATATATATCTTTCCATGGACAGTCTTATCTTCTTCTATTCAATCTGCTACAAGAAAGCAAGGTGAATTTTCGTCCGCAAATGTGTTCTGTTGGAACCATTTCTGTATTTGGATTCTTTTCTCCTCTTCCTTCTCTTATGTTGGCGATAGCTTCGTCAGAAATTATTATATTTTTTTTTATTATTATTATTTTTTTCTCCCCAGACTCGACTGGAAAATGTGTAGCTTGTTTTGACAACTTCAACCATTTTTCTTTTCTCTGTTTTTTCCTTTCCGTTTTGTATTTTCTAAATCAATTCCGGAAACAATCAATATCTATTTTTGTTTATTTAGCAGTATTATTTGGATGACGTTCAAAACAAGTATACTTTTCTTCCTTTAAAACTTATTTAATATCAATATATCGATTTATCTTATTTATAAAAATATATATATACAGCATTTAATTAAAAAACAAAAAAAGAAATTCAAGTTTCGTTACTGCAGGAAGAGGTTTGTTTCCAATTCTTTCAACAGCATCCATACTTGCAGCGTATATATTTAAAAAATAATAATTTTAACGTTTTAAAACTCTCGATAATGAGAAAAGTGCGCCGAGCTTTTATAAACTAAACAACTCAGGGATATTTTAGAAGCATAGAAAAGCAG
Organism: Androctonus mauritanicus; assembly: GCA_011317285.2. Classification (NCBI taxonomy): domain Eukaryota; kingdom Metazoa; phylum Arthropoda; class Arachnida; order Scorpiones; family Buthidae; genus Androctonus; species Androctonus mauritanicus. Next base: position 1,861 of record WUQG02017122.1, on the reverse strand, counting down.
AGAGATACACAGTATGTTATTAATGATTATCCTACAGGTAGAGTAACGTAATTAAGTGTTGGGCTTAATTAACATTCAACCACGAAGTAGTATCTGCGATCGCCAGAAGTGACAAATTACACTTAGAAAATTAGTTATTGACTTTCGGAAAGTAATAAATAAACAACAAATCTTGTTTGATTACTAGAAGGTGACATAAAGGTTTACTTATGAATCAAAATATGGGTTAAAGAAATTTAAGGATAATAATTAATCTATCGAAGTTTTGATATCCGGTAATAGCTATAAAATTTCAGTTTAGTATATTTATCTTTTCTTATTTTAATTATCGTCCGATTTAAAAGCAACCTCACATAAAAAACTTATCTGGCTTGTAAAGAAGCAAAACTTTGTTGGGTTTAAACAAAGCCAAACTCCTTCTTTAAGTGCCGAGATAGATCTTTTTCTCTTCTTCTTCTTCCAGGCTTTTTTTCTTTCAGTAAATTGTTTTTAGAATGTTTAGAGAAAATAGAGAATGGTATAAGAAAGCATCTATTATTCTTTTGTAATAAGATAAAAGCACCTAATCTGGCAAATTGGCACAGAAGATGACGCGTGATCTCTTTTTCTCTTTATATATATATATAATTTTTTGTCTTGTTAATGTTATAGGAAAAAGTTTCTGCTTACTTTTTGTTCGTATGTGGTACAGATCGTTACCCTCGGCGGAATCCTGCGCTCAGTACTTTTGATCAACGTCAATACGCACCGTAAATACACTAGGTTTGTGATTTCGTTTACAGAGCTTCTTTCTGAGGCTTTCGCTATCATTGATCTTCTGTTTTGATCGATGATACAAAAACTTGACAAACTTCCCAAATCTGTTTTTTAGTCTGTAGATCCGCACCGGTTTTCCAGCATCGTTCACCGAACTAGTTCAAATTGAAGAACGATAGTTAGAGATATATCGATTATTATTTTTTCCTTCTTCTTACTACAGATTGTTAATGGAAATTAAACATAGTATATAGGATAGATATATCAATCCTTATTGTCCAACAGATATACCGGTGGATAAGCAGCGACAATTCTCTAGCGACCTGCCGGTCACTGTTAGAATGCATTGGTCTCAGCCCTACCAAAATTGGAAGATTGCATTCTGGCAGACTGGTAAGGAAAACTAATTTGTTGGGTGGATGACGCAAGCCTCCCTCTTACTACAGAGTAAATATCAGCATGAGCTTGCTAGGTAATTGGTGTTTTATTGTTAATTCCCTGTTTCCACCCCGCCAATAGGCTCTCTCCCCGGGGAGCTTCGGCCGAGTAAATTTAGCAACATCACTCACTCCTTCCTGCCATTCCCAACAGAATACTGTCTCCTGTTTGCAACCTTCAATGATGAAGTTAAGGGAAAAGTACAGTTCCGCTATAAATTACAATGAGCAACAGTTGTCTCATTTTATTGATATTGGTCTGCGATAGATCTAACATTATTGCACGACACAGCTACTATTACTCGTTGTTTAAATCTTACCATTATCGTTCACCGCTACGTTCTCTCGACAGCAAAAGAAAAAACAATTTTATATTCTTATCGTATTAATATTCGACTGCTAGCACGACTGCCATATTTAGTCGATGGTGGCGACACCTGGAGATGGAAGTCATAATTAAGGATACTTTTTAAAGGCGTAAAATAACGGTAAACTGTTAACTGGCGAATACAATATAAAATTTTAAATTAAAACAAAAGAAAAATATTCAAAATACAAAGACATATTTACGCCTAAACGTTTCAGTAATTGGAAAAATTATGCCATTGAATTGTCCCGGTTGCGGTTTTTTTTTTTTTTTTTTTTTTTTTGTCAACAGATGACGCCAC
>WUQG02017111.1:0-11588 GCA_011317285.2 Androctonus mauritanicus | reverse complement strand
GAGTAGAAGAACAAAAGAAAGACATCTTACGAGTGGATCTAAATACAGCACTTACAGCAACGGCTTATGAAAAAGACGTTATGATAAAATGGGATGAGGTGAAATGTGTCAAATCGGTGAGAAAGCACACTAAACCAGCTATAGTGGAGTCGCTGTAAGTACTGGAGGAGGGGAAGAAAGGAAAGTTAGTTAATGGTAAATTGGTGTGGAAACCATCTCTAGCATGGAGATATCATTTGGAAAATAGGGATTAAGTATTGTGTTCTTAAATATGAGTCTAAGGCTAATTAAAGTTGAACTTTCTAAAGAAACTTTAAAGTTTATTGTAAGCTTGACGGTTTACATCATTTCGTTGCCTTAGAGATTCGTGCGTTTATTTTTTATTTTGTTTTGTTCTCTTCTTTTTGTTTTTTAAAAAATGTTCTGTTCTGTTATATGTTATTCTAAGTAATGTAGTAAGCCTGAAGAGGATGCTTTGTAGCATTGAAAACGTTTGCTTTGGAAAATAAAGAATGTGTTTTCATATCTTACTGCAGTTAGTGCTTTGTATTAACTATAATACCAATAATATGAACTAAACATTTAACTAAATCAGTAATATGAATATCCATAATGTATGTACTGCATTTTAAAATAATTTTGAGTTAAATAACTTCATAAAACAATGATTACATATTATTCCAGATGTGTAAATTTCTAATATATTTTTTATTCATATATAAATTTGAACTATGATAGTAGTTTGTTGTTTTATTGGAATATGCTAGATATAAACTATGACTAAAATATAATTATCTATCTATCTTTTGACTTAAAACTTTCTAGTAAACAAATACTTCTTAGGTATAAAGTATAAAAAATTATTTAAGAAAGGATATAGAAAAATTAAAACATTTTCAGTTTGCTAAAGCTATCATTAGCAGTTATAAATGATTCAAAATACATTCTAAATACTATACATTATAGGTATATACCATCTATGAAATATATTATAAATTGCAATATATAAATTGATTTCAGACTTCAGTAATTTTAAGGACTACATAACAATACAGTGTGTTCTTGTTTAATCTCTTGAGTGCTGATGATTTGAAATTAAAGCTAATTAATATGCAAAAAAATATGAAAATTAAAACTATGAAATCTTGCTTAATTTTCATTGAATTCTTTTGAAATTTTCAATATTTATTAAATTGTTTGATCTCTTTCTAACAATGTAAGCACTTTTTATGAATTTAATTTTTTTCATAACTTTTTGTTATGTATACAAGATCAGTGAAAAACAGTTTTTTTATATGAAATTTTAAAAACCAATGAAATAGTTGATATTTTTAGATAGTGACTAATTCTTCAAGCAAAATGAGCTGTGAATGAAGAAATTTGGCCAAAATCTTCAGAAATTATTTATAAAAGACCACTAGTTATATAACATCTGTTGATTCAAGTAACATCGTATAATTATTAAAAAAATTACATGAATTCATTGAAATATTGTCATTTTTATTAATATTTCATATTTACTAATTTATACTTACTTTTATAAAATCTTTAGCAATACTTTTTATAAATGTTTTTATTTATATAAAAAAATCTTAACATATATGAAAATGACATCATCTCATATATAATCAGCTATAATAAATTTTCTGTTTCTCTAATTGTACTGCAGATGATTTATTATTGCTCAGCACTTAGTGCTACTTATCCACATCCAAAATAGGCTTGGCTGTAATTTCTTGGGAAGCAAGTGGCTGTGTAAATCAATAAAAGTGCCACACCCTTTTAAATTGCCTGAGAATATTTATGTTTTTGTTTTTTGCTATTTTCTCCTAAATTTCAGTGAATTTAAAACAAAAAAATATATATATGAATGGTTGAGATATATTTTAGTTTATTTTAACAGAATTAATTGATATTTTCTTATTATCTACAATATTTTTTAATTTTTTGAAATTTATAGGTTATTTTAAGAAAAATTTGACTTTTTCCAATATTTCCAAAATATCATTTATCAAATCACATAATCAGAATTGGTTTGATAGATTAGATTATAAAACTGATGGGACGGAGATAAAAAATTTCAAATTCTATCAAGCCATTCAGATATGAACAATGTTTATTTATATGTAATTTTAAAAAATATTTTGACAACTGAAAAAATTTAGAGACCAGTGTCAGAAGGGCATATTTTCATCAAATTCACACAAAAAAATCAATTTGCAAATTGCTTGAATAATAAAATCAAGATTAAATTTTTTTAGGTTGTTTTTTTATTGTTTTTTATCATTTTTTGTTTCGCTTGTTTGACGTCTGTTGACAGCAAAGGCATTCAGTGGACTAATGTTAGATTTAGGTTCCTGAAAATTGCAACTTTAACTGTGGAACCAGAAAATCCACAGGCCTAGTGTATAAATCAGAGTGGTTTCTTTCTGGTACTAGAATTGATACTATTTAGTAATTTTCATCATCTAATCATTACTGTATTGTTCAATAATGGATTGACTTGAATAAAAAGCATGATTTAATTGGAAAATTTTACATAACATAATTTTATATAAATTTTATATCTTTGAATTTACAAGAAAGAAAATTATTTTCTAATAAAAGACATCTTAGAATTCATAACTATTACGTTTATGATTAGTTTTTATTAATTTCAGTTCTCAGTCATTCACTAATAGCAATGCCATTCCTATCATATATCAATTATACTTGATGATGCCAATCAAATTGTAGAGAAAGGGAATTAGACAAGCTGGGCTTGGATCCTACAGTAATTTTTCCAAGATTGGATTCAATCCTGAGTCTTCTGATTGAAACATCAATGCATTTCATTCTTAAATAATAATGTGAACTTGAATTAGCATTCATATAAAATATAGTTGTCTGATTTTTTTACAACTACATTATAGACTTCCAATATGTTTTCTCTCTCTTATTCAGTAAATGTAATAAAATAAAATTCTATTTTATTTAACTGCCTTAAAAACTTTAATATTTTAATGTAATTTTTCTCACAAAATAATAGTGAAATGCCATTAAGTGAGATGAAGGTAAACAAATGCCCACTGTATCAGAGATATGAATTAAGTTCAAAACTTGAATATCTGTATATAATTATAAACAAAAGTATTATGTAAATGCTGTATATTGTTAAAATCAGTGTACGCATTCTTGTACAATGGTACTTCACAATTCAACACTAAACTGTCACCAATTAATGTCAAATTGAGAAACTGTCAAATTGCAGGACAATATTTCTCATATAAGGTTATGGAAAATAGATTAATTCATTGCCGGATTCCCATCTCACTTCCCCTAACAGGGAGTGTGAGAGAGAGAGATACATTATATTATTTTCTTTACTATAGTATTTTACTATTGTATAACACACTAAATTACATAGGATAAACAAAACTGCTTTTTATTTCACTATTAAACTACTAAGAGTAAGCACTTAACAGCAGGTGTAAGTTAAGCATTAACTTTTATTTCTGCTAACATATCGAAAACGTTAGAAGAAATAAAAGTTAATGCTTAACTTATACATGCTGTTAAGTGCTTACTCTTAGTAGTTTGACACTAAATTACAAAATACACACTATTTTATATATTTAATACACAATTTATTAGCCCTTGGATTTTGGAATGAAGTCTTCTTTATCCTATTCTATCTTTGAGTCTGTGAAACTAGCCTCAGTTTGCTTTAAATTCCTCAGTTTAATCTTAGGTACATCTGAAGTTTTCTTCTGCAATACTTCAAAAATTAATCTAGTCTTCTCACAGATCATTGCCTGAGTTACTGGATCTCCCTTCATCGATCTTTCTCTAATCCAGGTGAGAACAATTGTTCCATCTCTTCATTGATAAAAAATTTATTCTTGTCAGAAATCTTCATTGCTCCAGCAGACACCCTAGCATCCATAATCTTCTCTCTGTTGCAAAACATTGTCACAGTTGTCCTAGAATGCTATATTCTTGAGTTACATCTTAATTGTTCTACTTTTCTGTACTTTATCTACAATTTCTCTCTTCTTCTCTATGCTCAATCAAGTGTTCTTCTTTCCAGAATTATTCCTCTGGTCACTTCTCTTTGAACCCATCCTTGCATTTCACTCAAAAAAGTAATAATAATTATGGATGCACAAATTTTTTACTTTCTGAAAAATGCAGAATTGAAAATTAATACAAAAATAGCATAGGCAAACATTTAGCTAACAAGAACTGACAAATAATAAATGGCATCACATAATTTCATGCATGCACTAGTCTGTGAAATTCGCATGTTGAATTGTGCAATACCACTGTATTATTCTCTTTTTGTATTATGCCATACTTAAAACAGCTGATTTAACTATGTATAGACAGAATATAAATTATAAAATTTTAAACTTATTTAAAATAATCACACACCTCTAGTTATGAGTATTCATACTTATGAATGTGAAATTTCACTTTCAGATTTCATAAGATTTCAAAACCTCTTCAATAATTTTAAACAATATCAGAGCAAAATGCTTTAGTAACCAATAACATGTAAAATTATACACTTAGTTATTCTGTTATGACAATATTCCATGATGGTGACAATTCTGCCAAAAAAAATAATTGGAAATTTTCATAATTTTCATTTGGAAATCTGTGAAATAAGAAACTTCTAATTGGTACAGTTGTGAAATATATTATAAAACATAGTATATAAAGTTAATTCAGTAGTTTTTGGGGCCAAATAGCAATAGTATCTGAGTTATGAACAAAACTTTGATAAGAATTATATTTGTAACTAGAGGAACTCATGTAATTAAATTTTAGATTTATTTTTTAATTATTTGTTGTATTAATAAATTAAAATTAATTTTATAGATATTTTAATGAAAATTATTTTATATATTTGTTTAGAAAAATTATTATAAAACAAATTTAATTTATCTTAAATATTATATTACTTTATTTCATTAAGTTATGAACTTTCATATATATAAATATGCGATTTCATAGCTCAAATTTCAAAAAATTTCAAAATTACAAGAATTTTAAACATTTCAATATGAAATGGTATAACAACAAGTATAATCTACAAATTTTTTTTTGTATTATATTATTTCAAGATAACAGAACTTTCACCAAAAATCCTCACATTATAATTAGAACTTTTTATTCAAAACTCTGAAATAAAAAACTTTTAATTAGTCAATTAATAATATATACTGTATTTAATAATACAGTATATATAGTGTGTTTGATAACTCTGGGTTCAGCATAAGAATTATTTCAAATTATTAATGAATTATGTTCATAAAATAAAATAAATTTGGAAATATATTTTTATCAAAATTTATAAATTATGTCCTCACTTATATTTCTTATTACAAAGTAAAATATTTTTAGGTAAAATAAAGATAAAATTCTGGAACAGATGTGGTATGAATTTACTCATATATATATATATATATATATGTATATGTATGTATAAAATATTTTTCTTGCATAAAGATATGAACATACAAGCTATCTGAAATTTTGTCTGGTTTTTTATTTAAAATATTTTAATTTGTTCTGAAAAATATATATGAATATATAATCTAAATATTTTTGGAAAAATAATTTATTTTCAAAATTTTTTAATTGTAATTTGGAATAAATACAACATGTGATATAGTAGTCTTTTATCAAGCCTTATAATTAATATATACATCAGAAATATTTGCAAAATCATAAGCATAGTCTTTTCAATGGTTAGGCTCTGTTTCCCAAATATTAGTTGATTCTTACTAGAATTGATAAGCTGGATTCAGGATTTTATATATATATATATATATATGAATTGGAATTGAGATATATATTTTTTTTAATTTCAATGTTGACTTAATTAATAATTAAATTTCTCTGATGATATGCAATTTTCTCTCATTCTTTTGCTTTTACAGTTGTAAACTAATTATTCAAAAATAGATCAAAAGTACAGAAATTCAAATCTTTTAATATGCAGTATTTGCTAAATTTTCTAGTAGAATTTATAAACTAATGTTACAAATGTGATTCATAATATTAGTTTAATGAATTGCCATGAATGTTCTTTTGCATGTAAAAATAATAAAATGTAGTTTTCAAGTTTTATTTTCACTTTTTTCCTAAAATATTTTTTATTATATTCCAAATATGAATTTAATAATTATGACTTTGAATTTATTGAATTTATTTATAAAAATTATTTACATAAGAACATTTCAATATATAGATGAATAGAATATATAAATAAGAATGTTTCAATAAACAGGAGGCCCTCAATTTACATAGTGAATTCATTCAAAAAATTTCCATATAAGTTGAAAAATGTGTAAATTCAATAATGGTTAAATTTGATACACAGGGTGCCCATATCTCTATGGACCAATCATTTTTCTCAAAACTACCAGGTCGATGCAAAAACTGTAAAACACATTTCCTGTTACATCTTCTTTTCAAATTACAATACATCATTAAGATTTTTTTCTGTTTGTTCTGTTGTGCAGCATGTATTTCAACTTTTGTTTTTTCGGATGGAAATATATTAATTTCATAATAGAATCTGATTCTGCCAATTTCTTTTGTGCAATTTTCATGGTAAAATTATTCCATTAAGAAAGTATGATAATATGAAAGCCAATAGACCAAATCCTTCATTCAGTGTAATGTATTATCCTAATATGAAAAATAATTTTAAATGGATTCTCTAATAATCTTATACCTTGAAACATTTTTTAGAAAGTAGAGAATCATAGCCATAAACCTTAATAAATTTTAAACATTACTGGAAAAAAATGTTATGGATCCTTTATTCCTAAATATCTCCAAAAATATTGGTTGTAGGAAAATGATTCTATCAAGAAAATTGCACGAAAAATTGGTGGAATCAGATTCTGTTAGAAAAATAATACATTTCCATTTGAGAAAACAAAGTTGAAACACATGATGTGCAAAAAAAATCTCAATGATGGATTGTAATTCGGATACATGTTTTACTGTTTTCATGTATACCTGGTAGTTTTTGAGAAAAATGACAGGTTCCATAGAAACATGGGCATTCTGTATATGAATGTGTATATTAATAAATGGAATGGCTAGATGAAATTTATGAGCATATTTTAATCAAAAAATTTTTAGGCCATAAATGATAATTTGGAAAAAGTAAATCGTTTAATGAAATTTTTATTCATGTTTTGTCAAAATTCAACAAAAATAAAAAGATTTATACTTCTATGTATTTTTAAAACTGCATTAGTAGAGGATCTGCCAAGTAGTCCCTAACTTATATAGGTGGATCTTCTACAAAATCCTTGATAAATTGTATCTACATATGTTGAAGCATATGTTATAGTGTACTAGTGGATTACAAAGACATATAAGTCATAATGTGACTTATAAGTATATAAATTACATTGTAAAGCAGTCTCTTACCATTTTAAGACTCCAGATTTAATTCAGAGTCCCACATGTTCAGTGTATTTGGGAAGGTGCCAGATTCAGTCCTGCCCTTAACTAAAATTAGTCTACATAAGTAGATTTACATTAGTTGGAGATTATCTGTATTTTATTTACCTAGCAGTTTTTTTTTTTTTATTTGTAAATGATGGAATGAATGTCATTTTATTGAGAAAGCATGAATTGTAATGAGAGCAGACATAAATCATCAGAATATATAATGAATAAAGTTTAAATAACATTATGTTGATTATAAGAATAGGAAACTGATATCCAAAGAAAGCCATTTGCTTCCTTCATATGCAGCTATATCAAACAAAAAATAATGTTCAAATGGATGCTATATTATAGATTATCAAGATGACTTACATCATTTTAGGAATGTTCACTAGTTAATGAGAAATTTTCACTTTTCCATTGTACAGAATTATATCTATAGAAATGATTAAAATGATGTAAAATTACTATATTTGTAAAAGTAATACTTTATTAAATATGATAACCAGCTCTTAAATTTAAATTTGTGATAGAATTCTACTCATATAAATAGTACAAATATTTTATTTAAATGTGTTAGAAAAAATTTTTATTAATATATATCAGAAAATAATTATCGTCTTGAAATTATATATAGTCCTTGAAATTATTTATATCAACTTTAACCATGTTACAAAAAAATTTATTTTTCTTATTATACTTAAATTTATGTAATAAAATAAAAATGTGCATAAAAAAGTAAAGTAAAAATGTAACTATATGATTTTATTTGTGATAAGAGACAAATTAAATATAGTAACATTAGTAAAAAATATAATAATAAAATAGAGTATCCTGTTGTTTTCTTAAATCCCAAAAATTTTCACTTAACTAGTTATGGTTAATAATAATAATAATAATAATAATGAAATTACAAATATATTTTGTTGCAGATACAGATACCAGCTGTGATGATTTTTTATATTTTTACAAATTAGTATATAATACTGAATCTATATATTACATTAAATTAAAAATTAACTTTTAGATTCTGAAACACATTTTATTAAAAGGCAAGCTTTTTAAATTTAATTCATACAAATTAATATATATTCTTTTAGTTCAAGAATGTGTACCATCACTAAATAATTTTTTCTTTTTTAAAACACTACAGAATGCAGTTTAATTTCTAATTACATCTTTTTCAATGATTTATGTAGATGTACTGCATTTATAGAAAATGATTAACTTGCCATCATTAACTAAACTATTTTTCAATTCGACATAAATTTATTGATTAAAATTCTTTAATCTATCAAAAGAAAATGATTGTTGTAAAGAAAAATTACTTTGTAATTGATACCAAAAATAATATTTATTCATTAATGTTTTTCTATTGATAAATTTGACAAAATCAATTAAATAAAAATGATTTTATTTCATTCATAAAGTTTTATTTTTCTAATAAATAAACTTTTTGTAATTTAAATGATATCTTTCTAAAATAATTTAATCTATCCAATAAAAAATCTGAAAACTTCATAATGAAGAGTTAAAATATGAAATTAAAATTTGGAATATTTCCAAGTTTGCCTCTCTACATAAGTACTGTGTATGATATGATTAACTAAGAAATACATTGAAAATTATACAAAGGAAATATTTTTTAAATAATTCTCTACTGTTAAGAAAAGTTGATTATATAATCTGACAGATTAAATTCTTTAAGAAAGAAACTTAGATCAAAGAAGCTTAGCTTTTTGTGTTCTGGAAATTTTTCAGATTAAAATTCTGTAAAAATCTGATACCTGTTTAAACAAAATAAAAAAATACATAATAAATAAAGCATGGCAAAAGTAAAACAAGTCATTAATTCAATAGAAGCAACTCATTAATTTAATATTTTAGCATAACAATGAAATGATTGATTAGCTAGATGAAAAACTGATTATTTATGTATTGAAAAACAGTTTCTTTTGAAATTAAAGTAGAATGAAAACTAAATCATACCAAATTTATAATCTTTAATTCATATAAAAAATCAATCTAATGAATTTTATATTTCAAATTTTTATTCTAACACATTCTTTATTGTTAAACATTGCTAGCTGTGTTTGTCTGTACTTCTCTTCCTGCTAAGTTTAGAATTGATATAGCCTATTATATTAAATGAATATCAAAGTCAGCGCATGGTTAACCAATAGACAAGACAAATGTCTAGGGCCCATAATTCGGAGGTGCCCGGCTTCAGTACAGGAAAAAAATAAACAAACAATAAATAAAAATGTGTAAGAAATTCAATAGGACAAAAAAGGCTAAGGTCTTGAGCAACGCTTACTATAGAAAAAGATCTTAAAAGCGAAGATATTGTTGATCAATTTTCTGAAATAAAAAATCCGAAAACAAAAAATTTAAATTTTTTAAAGACTAACTAATGACTATAATTATATATATTTTTCATTATACCAGAAACTCTTTTATTATACAATTGTTGTATTAGTAAATGTATTCTCTATTATTAATAAAAATTTTAAGTGACATTAAAAAAATTTTTAGAAACAACTGGAGCCCCAGTCTAGGGCCAGTCTAGAGGCTTAATCCGGCGCTGATCAAAGTTTATATAGAGTGTTAAGGAAAATTTTGTGTTTTTAAAATCAGAACGATTGAAATATTCAATAATAAATTTGCATTATTTGTTAAGGTCTCGATATTCTAATTTTAAATACAAGATCCTTTATGAAAAATTTAATTTTTGTCAATATATAAAAAGTTTTATCGGAGAAATAGGATATATTATAGTTGAAATAAAATAATAATATTTCAATATCAAGAGAATTCTTGTAGTTGGTACTCTTAATATAGGAATATAAACTGAAGTAGGAATTGCTATGCGACAAGTTGTATATCTCTTTTCTTTGATCCGTCTCCACACATCATAAAGTCGAGTACTGTAATAGATTTTTAGGAGAGTTGTATAGGGTAACTTTATCACCCACTGCTGAGATGTATAAGATTGATGACCGATCGCCATATACTATCACTCCCACATTCCCTGCTACATCCTTATCTAGAAGCTGATTGATTACTTTATCGCGAAAACCAACATGGTTTAACTTGTAGACAATACCTAGATATATTCCGTCATTGTCTGCTGTATAAAAGTAGGAAATATTTGGAAATATAATGTGCAGTTTTTAACGGGAAAAAAATCTGTCTTTTAATATTGCAAAATACTATATAATAATAATAAAAATTAAATTCAAAATAATAATGATTGTTTGTAGTAATTGTGGGCTATAGAACTATAGATTATTTGGAACTATGAGATTGATATATAATACAATATTACTACTAAGTTATCATTAATTAGTAATCTATGTCTCATATAGTAATATTTATACTGTAAAAACTTGAATTATATTCAAAACTTTAGATTTTGACCTACATAATAAAGCTTCTTTTTCTGATACCATTTAAATATATAGAAATATCCTTCTATTATGGTTTTCGTATGAGAAAAATTTTAAAGTTTTTAAAACTATAGAATTATAAATATTCTCTCTTTTAAATTTGACAGATAAATGCAGCAAACGCAGCGCAACTTTGATCTTTATAAAATAAATGAATTAAGTTTTAAATAATAAAGAGGTTTGTTGCATATCTCTTGAATAAAAATTTTATTTGAGAATATGAACAGAGTATCAAATATTGTACATGAACAATCTTTTTTCCGTAACTTTTATTCATCGACCATATTAAATCTGCATTGACAAAATGGAAACTTCATCCGAAGAGAAATATTTCATGCCTATATATGAAATATATAAATTATAAATGTTTTTAAAACTTTTGATGATAAACAACTATCATATAATCCCTTCGATCTAATTATTTTCCTGGAATAATTAAATCATTCGAATTTGTTAAAGAATGCTTTATCTGTTTAAAGGGAAAAATACAAATTATTGTTTTGAAATTTTATAAAGAAACATTGATCAAATAATCAGTATTCTCAATTTTTTTTTTTTTTTTGCATCATTTATTACAGTGCTCCGTAACCTTTTATCTTCTAAAGCACACCAACATTTTTTCGATAAGTCCGCGGCACACCACAAGTAAAAGCTTACAAATTCATAAATTACAATAATACG
>WUQG02017110.1:0-31754 GCA_011317285.2 Androctonus mauritanicus | reverse complement strand
ACTCGATCTCTAGGTACTGGTATTTATTTTATTTAATATATTAATTTATACTTGGGTAATAGGTGAATGGAACCGGATAGATCAAGTGAAGAGGGTATGGGACCATATTGGACCATATTAGGGATCTGGAGTCATCAAAAGGTTAAAAACCCCTGTTCTATACGGATGCTATAACTCGAAAATGTTTATAAGTCAACGCGCTCTCTTTTTATCATTTATCAATGTATGTAATGCACTGCAATTATCATATCTGTACATCAGTAACATAAATGAAGCATTTATACCTAAAAGAAATGCTATAGGCCTTTTAAAAAAAATAAGTATTCTGTTTTTTCAGAAAGATGCTGCTGAAGAGCTATAACTCCAAAGTAAGTATTGAAACTTTGAGGAATAGTTGCAATTCAAAATGTATGTAAGTCTGAAGCGCCATAAGTCGAGGAACCATAACTCGAGGTATGACTATATATAACTTAATAAATTAAAATCATTCGATTTATAAATATTTTTAATATTGATATATCGAAAATATAAAATTATAAATTGATAATATATTCAATTATATCGCTGTTAAAATTGAAACAATGATCTTTATAATTATATTCCTCAAAGAAAATATCTTCGATAACCAATATAAATTCTTGAAACTGCTACTTTCTCAATATTAATGAAACTTCAATACAGCAAAAAATATATACAGGTAATTGTACAACAAATTTGAAATGAAACTTCATTAATTTCTAATGAAGTTTAAGATTTATGCAAAAAATAACAACGATAGATCAAAACAAATTTATTACTTGGATATCATATTATATCATAAAAAATGTCTTTTTTCGATTTTGTAAGATATTTCTAAATGCCATCACGAGCTGCCCATAGCCACGATGGAATTGCCCAGATAGATGAAGGATGTGCTCGATACGTGGAGTCCGGATTTCCCTGAAAAAGCTGAAGATTTGGTGCAGGAATCGATCCGGGATCCTTCAAGTGTAAAATGGATGCCTTTTCACGTCATTAGCCAATTGATTAACGTAATTTTTCAAAATCATTACTGATTGATTAGAATAATATTTCAAAATTCCTTTTTTATATAATAGAAGAATTGGTAATTGTCACAAACTCAGAAAATCTATTGTTTGTTCATCGATATAACAATTTTATTTTTATTTAAATATATTTCCATAAATATTCTTTTTTTAAAAAAAATTTAATAATAAAGTAATCCTCTTCAAAAGAATAGATTTATTTTTGATAACTCATGAAAGCAAATTAAAATATTTACGCATTAACAGACTGACAACTCCTTCTACTATCTACATGACTTTCACTACAGTAATTATCTATAAATAATGATCTTATGAACTGCAATATTAAAATAATTTATAATTTAATTAATTTTTTTTAGAAAACAAAATTTAATCTCTCAATCCCATAAAAAGAAAACGAAGTATGACTAAAAATAAATTAATGAAATACTCAATTCGGCATTCATTAATTTAAAATCGGCTTTGATCTCAATTACTTCTATTCGATCTTATTAAAGTTCAAAATTTCGACATCAGCTTGAAATTATTAAACACGGCAATATACAAATTATCATCAAATTTAATAGGATAAAGACATCAAACAACAACTTATCTAATCCTTTTGAAATTTTCTAAAGTATCCTTCAAGTTGACCCTTTAAATTCACATTTATTCTTCTTAGATTGTACAGATGTTTGATAATTACAATAATATAATATAGGCTCTATTATAAAAAATTAATTAATTTTTTTAGGTGTAAATTCGTATTTGTATAGATTATTTTGTCAGTTTTGTCTTCCTTATACCTATTAAATTTTTTAAATTTTAAAGCAAAACACGTATACAGCAATTAGCGTAAGATTTAATTTATTTATTCAGATCATCATCAAAATTTTATACAGAAAATGTCATAGACGTTTCAATCAGATGAGAATTATTGAGCTGTATGAAGTTAAATAACTAGTTTAATAATTTGTAATCATTAATCCTGTCTAATGACACCTCTCAACAATCTGTTACAATATGAAATCTGTGACCATGCAATTACGATTGAACAAATTTTCTATCGAATTTTATTCGAAATTCGGTAATATAATTAACCTTACTATTTTCTCCTTCCTTAAAAAAATTCTAAATATATTAAATGTACATTTAAATTATAAGTTAAATTCTTTTGTAGAAAAATTATATTTATTTTACTGCAAACACACCATAAATATATACAAAATAATTACTCTAACTTGTGATCATGCCAGATAAATTTTTTATATTGTATAGCTACTTAGTATACGCTAGAAAAATGGAAATTTTTAAAGGTGTCAGTTAAAATAATCCAAAATTTATTAGCATTTATTGAATTTTTATTATTATCTGTCAGTAACTCGAAGTATATCAATATATCATCATTTCTCTACATTCAGGTTGGAAATACTTTTTTTTTTTTGCATCTTCTTGAAAAGTCTTTTCTGGTTATTCAAATATATAGAGTATAATAATAACAACTCATATAGATGATATATTTAGCATTGTTCTTGTAGGTTTTGTTACCTTATAATAAAGCAAAGATACATATCATATAAAAATCATCAAACGTAAACTGAGAACAAAAACATATATATTAAAGTGGTAATAAAATATTAAGCATACTATAAATTTTCTTAAAAAGAAATAAATTATAGAGTCTATTACAAATTTATAATAATAATAATAATAATATTTTTTCGTCCTTAATACTTGAAACGTTTTATGTACATAAAATAAATATATATAAAAACAATGAAATCAACAGTTATGAATAAAATAGCCATATTTGACATCAACATTTTCTTATTGTGTCCCAAATGATATTCCAAACCCCACTTGACATAAAAAATAACACAAAAGCTACATTGAATTGTGAAAATTCGAAGACATCATATAAACAACTGTCTTCACAAAAAAAAAAAAAAAATGCCTCTTTCTATAAAACTTGAACGATTTTTATTTTTTTTTTTCTTTTGTTCCCTCAACAAATTTTCTTACAGTTTCAAACATTTAAAGGGTGCACTAAAGTTACTTTAACAAAGAGAGAGAAAAGATTTACGCTTTATTATTACAGTAGCTGTTTATGAAACTGTTCTAAATCAAAAAAATAATAATAATAGAAAAAAAATGCTTATATGCACTGAATTTTTTTTATTTAATATTTTTATAATTATCCTCATTATTCAAATTCTTTGCAATTTGTTACGTTCGTAAGATTGTTCAAAACGTGAAGAAATTTAATAATTATCAGTCGTAAACATGTTTTCACCTAATTAATATTTTCGACATGATAAAGAAATAGCCTGATATGAATTTTAAAAAATATAAATTGATCGCTCTAGCTAGATGTGTATATGTATATATATATATGTAAATTACTTTGAAAATTGCCACTTTAGATTCCAGATTGAGATAACTCAAATATTTATTGTCTGAAATATCAAAAAATATTACATATTATCAACTGCGAAGAGATAAATAATAAATAATGTTTTTCAGCCGTAACCTAATCTCTTAATATAAATATGTATTTCTAGATTTAAATTTTTGTCTTCAAAATTGTTTGAAATTGGATTTTACTTAATTTAATAACAGATTATTTATAAATATTAAAATATTGTATTTGAAGACTTTTGTTTAGTATTATAAATAAAAGATTTGTTTGTAAGACAATTTTTTTTTTGTCTGTAATACCGTTCTGAGCAATTTTGTTCTTTGTAATACTGAATAATTTTTCTTGTTTATTAGGCTGAACAATTTTATTATTTATAAGAATGAACAATTTTCTTGATTATAGCAATAAACAGTTTTTCGTTTATCAGGATGAATAATTTTTTCGATTATAGTTCTAAACAGTTTTGTAATTTATAGGAATGAACAATTTTCTCGATTATAGGAATAAACTACTTTCTTATTTGTCAGGCTGAACAATTTTCAAATTTATAGGAATGAACAATTTTCTCTATTATGAGAATAAACTATTTTCTTATTTACCAGGCTGAACAATTTTCTAATATATAGGAATGAACAATTTTCTCGATTATAGGAATAAACTATTTTCTTATTTATCAGGCTGAACAACTTTCTAATATATAGGAATGAACAATTTTCTCTATTAAAGGAATAAACTGTTTTCTTATTTATCATGCTGAACAATTTTCTAATTTATCTTCTAATTTATTTTTTCTATAAATTAGAAAATCGTTCAGCTTGATAAATAAGAAAATAATTTCAAATAGAACATTTTTTTCGATTATAGGAATAAACTATTTTCTTATTTATCAAGCTGAACAATTTTCTAATTTGTAGGAATGAACAATTTTTTTAATTTATAGAAATGAACAAATTTTTTATTTATCATGCCGAATAATTTTCTTGATTATAGGAATAAACATTTCATAGGAATTAACAATTTCCTAATTTATAGGAATGAATAATTTTCTCATCTATAAGATTGAACAATTTTCTTATTTATCAATATGAGCATTTTTTCTCATAAAAATAAATTACTTTCCCATTTCTAAGAATGAACAATTCCCATATTTGTAAAACTGAACAATTTTCTTATTTATAAAGCTGACGATTTTATTCTTTTATATCTAACAAATTTCTTGTTTATACAGTGAATAATTTTTTTTCGTTTTATTATAATGCTATATTATAGTATAGTTATATTATTTAAAAAGTATTTACGATCAAAATATTTTATAAGTTCAAGTTTACATTTTAGAAAATTCATTTATTCATATTTGTAAATATATTACACGTACTATAAAATAATTATTATCTTTATTAAAAATAAATCATTCTTAAAAAATTAATAATATGTAGTATAAACCTCATAATGTGAATGTAGTGCAATTATATTCAGATTAATATGGAAGAATATTTCTGAATATTTTATTTAAGAACATCCTCATCTGTATCTTTCTCTTCCAATATTTATATACACAATATTCAGTTTATATATTTATTTTATAAAATATAAATGAATTTCCAGATAGAAATAACATAAGACAAACAAAACACCAAGAACCATCCAAATGTTGTTCTTTTTTGTTGTTGTTGTCTAGATGAATCGTGAAATGTATTAATGTTTAAAACAACTTAAAGAAGATAAAGATAATTTTTTAATAAAAATTAAACAACATGCTACTTTTATTAAAAAAATTTCTTTTCAATTCTGTAAAAACTTTACTCATTTTTCGAACTTTTAAAAACATGATAAATCTACCTGTTTTTTTTTTTTTTTTTCATAGAACGAAATTGACTCAAGTAGTTCAATTTATCTAAAGAATGCACAAAAATCTTTTGATCAGATACTGTATTTTCGTTCTGTCAACATCAATCGTCTTTCAGGAATCCAGTTACCAACAAGTACCTTGTTTACCATGACATATCTTCAAATAATTCTCTTGAATTCTAAATCCTCAGAGAATAATCTGATAATGATATATCTAGATATATAATAAAGGATTATGAGAAATATCTACTCATGAAATACGAATAAAGTTTGAATTTTCACTCGATATTAAAGATTTTCAAAAAAAATTCAAAAAATCTCTTCAAATTCAATTATGATCTTTGATGTGTATCATCAAAGATTAGTTTTTCTTTATTAACAAATATATATATATATATATATATAAATTGGATAAACTTGGAAATTGGATTTTTTTTTCTTTGTACTATTAGAAAGAACATAATTTTTTAACAATTTTTGTCATGTTAAATATAACTTAAATTGATTTTAGAAGTTTTGATATCTCCTGTAATACAATAATAGGCAGATTAATGATGAATGTAAAGAATTCTATTTAAGCAGTAGGAAAAAAGTTATATTTTGTAATTTATAGTAATTATATTTTAAAATGTATTAATAATAATGACTATAAAATGGAATATTAAATATGAATATTTTTTTCACACAATTTTATTTTATTACAAAACTCTCTATAAGTACACTTCTGTAAATCTGACTTAACACTTGAACTGACAAAATTCTAAACAAATTGGCACTGAACATATTATAATCATACTTTAGAATATGTGTACTGATAATTTATACACAATATTACATATTCCAGTATAACTACATCCTTTCACTTTTTTTTTTTTAATTTTTTTTTAGTACATTTGATCATTCACTTCGTTATATATATATTTTTTTATCCCTGTGATTCACGAAAAATGAAGTAATAAAAATAAAATATTATATTTATTGTGGACTTTTAACATAAATATATAAATATATTTTCTACATAAAACGAAAAAAAATTTTAAAAAAATTGCAAACAGTTCATCTATTCGCTCTTATTAAAAATAAATTATTTATTTCTCATTTTGAAGAAGGATTTTTATTTATTATAATATATATGTATGTATATATACTGTATATATATATATATAAAGCAAAGGAGAATTATTGCCAATGAGGAGAAGTATCTCGATATGTTCACTTTTTTAATCTATTCAGAAAACAATAATAATTATGTACATAAATAATAAATTGTACAAAAATTTTTCGAACAAGATTTGTTACGTCGTACGCTGTATATCAAAAACAGAAACATATATAGATATGAATAATATAATACATACAAAATGAAACTCACTCTCTCTCTGTCTCTGTCTTTCTCACTCTCTCCTTTTTTTTTATAGTTATCTGATATATTACAATATCTTCATTATGTCGAGTCTTTAATTTTGGCAGTAAACGTAGCGATATCCACTCATAATATTAAACAAACTCGAGCAGTCTCTAAGTGCTATCGTTTTTACTCAGAAAAGATAAATTATTTAACAAAAACATTGTATTTTTAAAGAATTTTTTTTTGAAGAACACAATACATTAGTGATTACTTTTTTTTTCTTTTATGCTATTATCATCTAAATTCAGCTTTAATATGGCAAACTAAAGGGGGTTCTTTTTCTTGAATGATATCATTTACAACGATGTAAGAACGAACACTTCCACAAAGATTCTGTTTTTAAAACTCTTTTTTTTAACACCAATATTCTTCACATTGTCGGGGTAAACTTTTCACATTTCTCTCTTTTTTTTATTTTTTATTTAGCAACTTTTTTTTTATTTTTCTATTTTTCTCTTCTGGGTGATTCAGATTATGTCAGAAATCCTTTTTCCAACTTTTATCTTCTTTTTTCCTTTGATTTCGTCATTGTTGTCCAACTTTCCAGAATGAATGTCGTTGTTAATCACATGGGATCTTCAGAAAGTTCTGTAACGCGTCGCAACTGATTTACAGTCCCATGTGATTCTAGGAAGTCACAGTCCTAGCAAGTGATATCTGTCTGACATATGGGATACTACGGCTATCTGTGCACAATGGATAAAAGTCTAAAGTGCAGGCAACACAGCAATGGAGGGAGAAGGAAGGATGGATATAACCTTTCACCTGAGTTATTCTGGCGCCCATGTTGCATGGCTGCTGGTTTTTCTCCTGAAAAGAATAATTTTTTATATATATATATATATATAACAAACAACCAGTAGCATAAAACAAAATAAAAAATAAAACATGCTTTTTTTTCTTTTTGTCCATTGGAAACACTTATAATTTCTTACTAAAACTATATTGCCGCCATATATCAAAAATAATGCTTATAAAATGGTTATTATTATACACTGTATTTTTGTGTCAGAAATTCCATTATCGTTGATTCCTAGCATTGTATTGGGAATTGCTCCTCTGACAAAAATATAAAAAGCATCCATCAGACAAGTGTTGCACAGCACAAAAGTGTTTGCAGAAGCATTACGATTTTCAACCAAAGAAACCTCGACCCATTTGAGCAGGTAAAAGATAAATACTTGAAAGTTTCGCGACATCTGTTCTTTAAAAAGAACCAACCAACAAAAAAAAATAAAAATAAAAAATATCGGAATGAATTTTTTTTGTTTTATAAGTTGTTAGTTGTCGATCTTTTAAAAGTTTTATAAAGCGAAAAAATATAAAAAATAAAAAAAAATAATAATTGATGGCGAATTCTACAGAGACTAGTTTTAGTGGATATGAACTATTGATCTGACAAATAGATATCCAACCTGTCTCAAATGCACTTACTAAAGTCAAAATACTCAAAAAATAAAAAAACTAAAATTTTTTTCCTGAAACGTCATCTACGTGACCTGTACAGATTGTTGTACATTTTTTTTTATATTAGAAAAAAATATCCTCCTAAATATCAGAAAATTGATAACATATAAATCTTCCATCAGGTATTTTTTTATAATTAATAACGACATTTTATAAATAACTTTTACTATATTTTTTTAGATAATCAGAAAACTTATTTATGCATCAGCAGTACTTCAATACACGAAAAAGTTTAATCAATTCTTTGTATTTTTTGTTAAATTTAAATATATTAATTAAAATTATTTTTCTATTTTTTTTTTTTTAATTTTATTCTTGCATTACGTTCGACAGTAATAATAATATAATGATTAATTATATATATGTTTAGTTTAAAAAATGATTTATTATTCTATAAATTCAGAATAAAATCCAAACATGATTAAAGTCAGAATGAAAAAATTCTAGATATTTTCAAATATATATATTTTCTTTCCTGTTTTCTGTATATATTTTTTTTCTTCTTATTTTATTTCAATGTCAAATGAATTTTTCTATTTACATGAATAAAATATACAGCAAATATAAAACACATAAACAAATATTTTTTTTTTCAATTTCAAATTTTGAACAGAATTATAACCGAGTTTTTTTTTTTAATATTAAAATAAATTAAAATAAAAATTCTAGAAAGGGTATAACACAAAAACAGAAGTATTAATAATAAACTAAAAAAAATAATAAATAACTACAGTACGACCTATACTACTTTTCCTAAAATTTTAACACCCTTTGTTGTTGTTTTTTTTTCTTTATTAAAATTCCAAAACTAACCTTCTGACATAATAGGACCACTAGTAGTAACGTTCTTAAATCCAAGAGTTCCTTGAGTCGCGTCTCGTTTTTCGGTCTTACCTACACAATTAACGTGAGGTATAGGCATTAGAATATATAAAAAACAGTAATAAAAAAAAGCAAATAAAAAAATCAAAATAAAATACATCATCATCATCATTAAAAAAAAAAAAAAAAAATTCAAAAAGTTGGTGGATAAACTAAAACACTAATTTCTTTTCGAAAATTCCGTTTTGTTTTTACTATAAAGAAATAATATTGTGATAAATTTTCGTCTGGAAGAATATATAAATTGGAATTCTGTCAACAACATATGCCAGACAAACGATATCTCTCTTCCTTTTCCATTTTTTATTGTTGTCTGTCACTGTTAACTTTATTATAATTTTCTTTTGAATATGTATAAATGAAAGCATTATTGGATTTCAAACTCGACTATAAACCTTTCAAAGAAAATAAATAAATAAATTTTTTTAAAAATTGTAACTAATAAATTAGACGTAAATTTATGCAATGAGAGTTAAAATATTAAGTTTTTACTTGTAAAATTTATTAAAATGCTTTAAAAAAATTCATGTTCACGTCTTAAATGGTTTCCAACAAGTGTAAATGTGTACAAGACGCAACGAAAATGGAATTTTTTACTTTTATAATATTTATTTATTTCTGTGGTAGACTTACCGTTCAGAACATGCACTGTGATGTTAGCTGGATCTGCATACGAAGGTACACAAGAATAATTTCCAGAATCAGATGGATGAGCGTTGTGTATCTGTAGTCTACTGATTGTTGTTGGACCTTTTTCTGTAGCTACACGTATGCCTCCTCTTGTAGAATCATAATTAATAACTTTATCATCGTGATACCAAAAAACATATACTGGTGGTGATGTACTTTCTGTTATAATGCAGGTTAGATTTATTGTATTGCCACTTTGTATGTACAAATGTGGTCCTTCTGGAATCGTTGCCTTAGCCACTATTAATCAAAAGAATTACTGTATTTTAATGACAAATTTCGCATTTTTTTTATATAAATTTCGAAGGTTTTAAAAATCATTAAAATCTTTAAATTAATTATTTTTTTTTAATAGATATTTATACTTATTACATTACACGACTGACATTTTAATGAAATTACATTAAGTATAATTCAAAATCACTTAAAACCCCAACATAATTTTCTATTAATTATACATAAAAGTCAACCATTTAAAATTATTTATTAATATAATAGCATTATTTTTCATAAAAATAAAATAATTTGTGATTTTTTTCTCTAATTTATGATATTATTATTTCTTACTACATCAAATAATAAATGAAGTCTTGCAGATTTTTTTTTATACTTATATTTTAAAAATTATAACAATATTCTTGTTAATATTATTAACTGAAAAAAAAAAGAAAAATTATGAAGTGTGTAAAGGTACATAAATTTGTTAGTATGACTGCAGAGAAGCAAGCAAAACAGTAAAAAAAAAAACAAGAAAAACAAGAAAAGAAAGAAAGATTTTTAAACGGGAAACTAAGAAAATTAAAATGTTTGATTAAAAAAAATAAACAACCTTGTTTTAATTTAGTCGGTTTGCCTTATTCTGTTGTTCGGATAAGGAATGCTGCAAACAGAAAATAAGAATAGCAATTACAACATAAAGAAACTTAAAAAAAATGAAAGTATGCCTTTCATACATCATCATATTAATATTATTTTTTATTTTTATTATTTTAAAAAAGTTATTTGCAAACAAAAATAAATAAAACAATACATGCAAATATATATATAACTTATATAATATTT
Source organism: Androctonus mauritanicus (assembly GCA_011317285.2). Taxonomy (NCBI): domain Eukaryota; kingdom Metazoa; phylum Arthropoda; class Arachnida; order Scorpiones; family Buthidae; genus Androctonus; species Androctonus mauritanicus. The sequence goes on along the minus strand of WUQG02017110.1, from coordinate 20,953 downwards.
ATTTGCATATCTTAAAGCATTTGCAAAGCAAAAATTATTTTAATTAAAAAAATGTGACATTATCATATTTTTAAATAAATATATACATATATATAAATTTGTTTGTTTTGAATGTTTTCTTGTGTTTTGTTAAAGATATTGTTTTATATTTATATACATAATGGTCTATCGGTCCATCAATGTACGGTTAGCATTGTTCCTTAAGAGATTCATGTAATTATCTCGCGTTATACTATATTATGTATATAAAAATGGTAAAAAAATTAAATTAAAAGTTTTATAAACATAGAAGCATCAAAGAACACATGCATCAAATAAATACGTTCAAAAAATACTTTTTTTTTTTACTTACCTACAACATTTAGTGTTATACTTAGGCTCATCTTTGGTTCGGTGCTTATTTGGCATTCGTAAACACCAGCATCACGCTTTTGTGCAAATCTAATTTCCAATGTCCAATCTTCTGAATCATCCATGTGAAGTGAAGTAAATCTTTGGTCACTCGTATATGTATAACGTCCAACTGTAAGAATATGAAGGTCCCTCTGTCTTACCCAGGATACCTGTAATCAAAATAAAAAAAAGCATTATTTTTTTCTCTCTTTTTTTAATTAAATTATAACAAAACTTAATTTTTCGAGTAGAATTTAGGATATAAGATATCAAACTAAAATTAGATAATTATGTCTCAATAAGTGAGTTATATTTTCTATCGCGTTATATTTCGCAATTTCTTAGATAAAAATTTGTGTGTCGCAATGATCAGTTTACTTCCATCTAATCGCATCTGTATTAGTGACCAGAAACACTAAAGTTGATTGCTAGTGGAAAGCCAATCGATGGCAATTATATGATTGCATTACAACACGTGAAACTTGAGATTCCACCATTGTCGACATAGATAGTTGCCAGTAGCTTGTTTCTATGGTCGAACGGTTCCATCTATGGCCATCCGAAACTGAATGTCTTCTTTTGTTTACGGTGAAGACACTTCCTTCGTCATTCCCTGGAGTCTTCTGTTATTTTATAGCATGATGCGATGAGATACGTCGCCGTCTGAGACTATAGCCCCAAGTGGTGCAATGTCCCCAAGAGAAAACATTGTAGAATCTTCTCGTCACAAGAGAATCTTTGCGCTGCTAAATGTCCCATTTCGGTTCTTTTGCCTCTGGGTTTTAGCTTTCACGTCACGTTTATACCACTGTTGGCGTTTAGTAATCTGTACAAGGTTTCAAAAGTTATCAAAGACTTCCTCTGAAAGTTTACTATTTTCCAACTTTTCTCTCCAGTATCATTACCATAGCATCAAGGTCGACTTATAAATATACCTGAAACTTTGTTTCATCGTCTTTTTTTTTTCTCTCCGTTCGTTTTTCCCTTTGCTGTCCTAGAATAGTGTTTCCAATCAATACGATGCTGCCTTTACGACTTACAGAATAGAAACAGCCAAATTTCCGCTCTTATACCCGATATCGAAATAAATGCATTCTTCAACAGTACAATGCTTTAACGTAATTGAATGCACGAAGATATAAAGCTATTGTGTTCTGTTATAGAAATGGCCTATATTCAATTTTTCTTCGGAATGTGTAATAATGTAAGTGATTGGTTTATATTGTTATGTATGAGGAAGTAAAAAATATACGACTTCTATTTATCAGATATTAAATAAATATGACAATACGCTATTGAATTTTGTATAATTTTAAATATATTAGTCGGCTTCAAATGTTTTAAAAACTCGGATCTTATTCGAATAAAACGATGCAGTTTATCGCAAACACACACACAAAAATAAAAAAAAAAATTTCTGCTAGAAAATCTAAATTTTATGATATTAAAAAATTTCTTTAAAACCTATAAAATTTACTACGAAAATTTGTTTTGTAAATTAATATTTTATGTATGTTTTCTTTTTATTCACTCGAAAAATTAAAAAGAAAAAATTGATTATGAAAATAGGGTATAATTTAATTTTTTTTTTTTTAAATACATTAATAATAAATTTTTAAATTTTATTCGGCCTTATATATAATTATGTATAAATATTTCAAATTTATTTAATGATCTAATTAAGGAAAATTATTGTCGAATTATTTACAATTTATTCGATAAGAAGAAAAATTGAATTTAAACGAAAAAAAAGAATATTTTTTTTATCAAAATATGTTGAAATATTTATAAAATTAAAACTAAAAAAAAATGTTTTTTTAGAAAACGAAAAACATCAAGAAAAGTTTCTCTTAAGAAACTAAATGACGCTATTTACTTTTAAAGTATACTAATTTGGATGGTCCATTCTCGTCCTGATGTTTTTCTCTATTCTTTGAATGTTTTCTTGTTATAGTACCTTGTTCCTTTTTATGGTAACATTTGATAAACAATTTTTTATGTATATATTCTAAATTAGTTCAATTTTAAAAAAATTTCTTAAATTACAAGTGATAAGCAAAAACAGGGAAAAACAAATTAAATGTTTTCGCTTACTGATAATATACTGTTACTTTTTGCGAATATTCGAATATATATATATATATATATATATATATACTAGGTTGAATATAAGAACCAATAATCCTATAGGTGAGATTTATATCTCAATCTTCTTCTTTCAGTGTTTCTGCTAAGTTAGCTGTTTCACCTGTGGAAGTTCCGCACCAAGTAGCGGCCAATTTAGTGAAGCGATATTGAGCCCAATTTTCTGGATATATGATGCTATGGGAATGATGTCTGACTAGCTAGAATAGGCGAAAACTTGCACAACCGGAACAACACGGTTGCAAGACATCTTTTATATCGGTAGCAAGTTTCTAGAACTTAATAGCTAGTATCATTCACCGACTTTGCTACTATACCATCCTTCCTCTCTTTTTTAGATCTGTCGTCAGTCACTGTGGGTAGCTTTGAAGTTGCTAGTCACCTGTCAATGATTCTTGATAGATGTACCTCCTAAACCAACGTATACAGAAGACGATAGCATTGCCGTGTTCCCATTAATCCTCACACAGAGTTCTTTCCCAAGGATTCTTTTATTACTAATATCTATTATTTTGTTGATAAACAGCAAACAAAACTACAAATCTTAGTTTTCTTCTCTTCACTCTTTCTTATCTTACTTCAACTACAGAATTTTATTATTATTTTTCTTCTAATTCCTAAGATTTAGTGTCTAAGAACAGAATACAAACAGTAAACAGCTTTTGTATAGAATATTTTTTATTTTTTTTAGCTTTTTAAACATCGATTATTGCTAAAATATTATTTCTAAATGATAAAACGAATTGCAGTATTAATGCCTTCATTTAGTATAGCAATTATTAATAGAATCTACTAACTAAATCATAACAACGAAGTTATTATTAATAGAATTTAATAATGAAATTAAAGTATAGATTTTAATCATGAACGTTCTTGATTTAGTATTCTGTCGTCGACTATACCATTCAAGTTGCAAACATCACCAAAATTTTAAACATAAATTTGCATATTAGCGAGTGTTAGTATCAATAACTTTAAATAACTCAAACGTTTGATAAATACTTTATTTTTGGATGTAACCCGAAGCAAAATCAATATTTTTTTTTTCATTTTTTTCATACAAACTGTACATGAAAAAGTAGTAGTGACTATTGTAATTTTTTTTTGTATTATTTATAGTTTAATGAACAGAATGTTTTCGTCCAGATAATCAAAGAACAAAGCATTATGAATAAGAACAGCTGGCATAAAGAAATCAAGAAGAACGAGAGAAAAATACAGACAATTTATCAAAGAACTTTATTGATTATCGCTTTATAAGAAACAATTAATTATTATTTGAGATGTAATATTATTTATTCCTATTCGATATAAGTTGAAAAATAGAAAATTACAGTCTAGAAATTTTCATATAATTATATTAAAGTTTAGTAGAATTTTGATTGAAGCGATTTCGAAATCAATAGATTTAAATTATAAATATTCTTCTCTAGGGGCATAATAAGTAAATTAATTCGTCATAAAATAAATGGAAATACATATAAAGAAAAAGAAGTAGTTATAGAGAAGATGGATTAAAAGCAAAAATAAAAAATACATAAAATATTTTATCAGAAATGACTATTAACTGAAAGAATTAATTATTTATTGACGTCAGAATTTTAGCAAATTTCTAAATATTTAGATTTAATAAAATATTCAATTAAGAAATCGGATTTCTTGTTAGAAATTGTTAAATTTTTAAACATTTACTCTATGTTTAGTTCGGATTTTAATAGCTGTTTATATTAGTTATTTACATTATAAATTTTTAGTAAATAGCACACGTAATTTGCGAACTACCTTCTTCTTTTCTTCTTTTTTTTCTTTTAAATTTCGTGAATTAAAGAACATTAAAACTGCCGAGTAAAAAATAACATAAAAAAAAAATATGCGAACTTCATTAAACTTGTTAAATACTTCTAAAAACTTACCATTTCAACATTTACATATTTAAGAACAATTATTTTAAGTATGCAATGCCCGGAGCGATTAAAAAATAGCTAATATTGTTATGCTAAATATTATCTAGATAATATTAGAGCCAATGAAGTCTAATGTTATTTTTTTAAATAATTAAATAATTTTAACGATAATATTTAGTTAAATGCGTAAATTTAAACTTAATCGCTTTATGAATTACAGTAAATCTAGATAAAATTTCAGCCATGTCAATTAAAAAGGAGAAATATATACCTTACAGAAACATATCCATTGATTTACAGATCTCTATGTCATTGATTTTAGCTAGAACTGTATATCAACTCTTCTGTCAGAAGCCTGACTTGTGGCCTACCCCAAATGTATTTGTATTCTCGTTAATTTGGAAACATCTGGATTCAGTGAGACAAGATCTGTCTGTGTGATAATATCCTGAATAATGCTTGTCCTGTAGATCCTGAACAGTATCGATTACACAATTCTTTAAATAAATAACAGTTTTTTTTTAAGTAAAATAATTGAATCAAACAGATGAAAAATAATAAAAACAATTGTTTTTATTTGCATTGAATAAAAACAATAGATTGAATTATCTAAAGCCATTCTGGAACTATTTTTCATTTCAGTTAACAATTTTCTGACAACATTCTTTTAAACAAATAATACATGATAAACAAAACACATTCAAAACTTTCTTAAACTCAGAGCAGAACGAATTTTATGAAGTGAAACAACGATAGTTTTAAATCCACTGTTTATACGTCTATAAATCATGAAAGCAAAATAACTTTGGAGTTTCCACTTAGTCATACTGCCTTGGGACAACGCCTGCGATGGAAAGCTATTATTGACATCTCCACATATCTTTCTGTACAGTCATTTTGTCAGGGAAGAACGAAAAATATATACAAACAAAAATCGATAGAATTCAATGTCATCCAATTTACTTAAAACGGTCATGTCAATACTCCACGTATGAAATTTATTCCAAACAGGGAGGAAAGAATGAATTTATATTTTGTATTATTATTTATCAAGGCCAAGGCCAGAAATTAAGCTAGGTCAAAAACATGGAGAAAAAGTCCGCCTTTGTACTCAAACAAGACTTCTTGCTCCTCCCTTATATCCTTTCTTCTCGGCGTGTACTTTGGTCACTTCTCATTCTGACCTTGTTTTCTAAGTGCAACGATTGCTAGGCTATTCATGACAGCTGTTATTTCTCTCGATAATATTCTACATTTCTTCTACAACACTAGACCAGGCAAAAACAGATTAACGTTCTATGATATTCGATAAACGAACTACGTCCTAGACTTTAAAAGAAAATAAAAATAAAAAATGAAAGACATGAACAGATTGACAAAAGAATGTTTAAAGCATATTTTAAAAATATAAAAGGATAGTGAATCAGGTAATGTATTATACACCTAATTTCAGACAATGCTATGATTGATAGGACTTCAGAATTCGACTTTTTTTTAGCATATTAGATTATATTTTTTAAGTCGGAGAAAAGTAATTTGTTAGAAATATTGTCATATAGCTTACATCAATTTTAATACTTTTTTTTAACTTCACGACATTTTCGATTTTAAGTTTAAAAAGAAATTAGTGTAAAAATATCAATAAAAACTTAAGCTAGAACGTTAAAAAAAAAAAAAATCTAAAATTCTTAGAAATTTTGGTGGCAACTTTTTAAAGAAATCTGTTTATATATTGTTATAGTACTTAAATAAATTATGAGCATTTGTTTATTAAAAATAAACAAATGCTCATAATTTATTTAAGTACTATAAAAACGTACAAACATATATTTATATATAAAAATTAAAACAAAAAATTTTTATGTTAAAAAAATAATTTTTACATCAGTTGTCGTCGTGAAAAAATAAAAATGTACTCTCACACATCTAACTATGCACAAAAATCGATTCAATACGAGATATTTCAATCTTAAAACACATTTCAATCAGCCACCATCTTGCAACAAATTGAGATGGTGCACAGTAAAAATTTCCTATTCATTTTATAACAAATTTAATTTTATGGATATGAAAAAAGCTCAATTGTTATTTTACAATATACAAACATTTTTTTTTTATATATCCATTTTAAAATATATAATTTCGATCGGTCGCCATTTTGTTTCAATATGGCCGATCGAGTCAATTACCGAGAATTAAATTTTCTGAATATAAATGAGAGCAAATAAAGTTCAAATAACAAATAGATACATGTTTAAAAAATAATAATACTAATTATATTCTCTTATACACCTGTATTTAAATTTAATTATAATTTTTAAACATTATTTAAATATAAATTATATATCATGTAATTAAGTCATCAGAATAATTTAATTTTTTTACTTAATTATTTATTAATAATTAAATAAAAAAATGTTAATTTAATGTTGTTATTTTAAAAAATACTTGCAGTATTTTTACTTCCACAGGTTCATGAAATATTCCTTCTCTAGTTTTATTTTATCTTTGTTAATCACATTACTAAATAAGTGAATCGTTGTTTTTAATGCAATTAAAGATTTTTAAAAGTTTCTTGCAAGAGATACTACCGTATTCAGTTGAAACGAAACGATATTTATTCATACACAACGAAATATTTTATTTAGTTGCAAATAAATTCAATTTGCTTGACTTCAAACAAAATCTTTCTGGCATTACAATTGTTTTCACAGATCAAAGAAAACAGCTTGAACTCCAATGGGGGTTCTCTACTTACTATATCTTTTTTTTTATTCTATGTTTTTCTCTGTTTTTTAGATGTAAAGCATGCATGTCCGATAATTTCTGCACAATGACGAGTTTCAAAAATTCTTTTGAGGAAAAGATTTTTCTCTTATCAGAATTGTGCGATGCGAAAACTTAAGTACAAAGATTGTACCGAGCAATTCTGAGTAATGGCCGTTTGGTCATTTTATTTGGTAGTTTCAAACTTCTTTCTGAATCGTTACAGTAAATCCGGATTTATGGAGGAATGAATAGAACAAAATATACTTTGGATGACCTTTAGATGATTCTAAAATATTATAAACATATATCATGGTAAACTCGTTGTTTCTTGATAGTCTTTTTGTTTTCTTCTCTTATCGTGGGTTGCCACCGGTGCAATTGTGGTCTACGATGAGGATCGTTTTCCCTATTTTCAAAATACATCAGTGTTGTTTGTCTTTTGCCGACTTAAACTTGCCTTTCTGTACAGAATCCACTGGGTATATCACGCTCTGTTAAAGTATTTCTTATACATTTATATGCCATCTTAAAATCTTTAACAATATAACTGATTTAATTATATAAATTTTATTAATATTTGTAAAAATAAATTTATATTCGTCCATTAAAAAAATTCTGATTTATAATTATCATTTTATTTTTACAGAAAATATTTAATACGACAAACTAATACCAAATTCGATATTGTTGTAGATAAATATATAATTTTTCCATTATTATTTTTTTCTTTAAGAAAAAAATATATAGTAAAGTTTCCAGAGAGAAGTTTTAATGAAAAATCGAATTTTCTCGATGATCTCGGTAGTAAAAATAAATGAAAGTAAAAGTAAATTGTGAAGATAAATGACCATTGAGACAAAGGTAGGACATTGTTAATTGCTACAACGATTAAAATTACTTAAGATAATTTACGCGTAGTTTGAATACGTTCCCTTCCTTCGAAAATTAATTTCTACATCCCATGTTACGATAGAAGATCGTTAAGATCTCTTTTGCTGTCATCATTAGGTTGCTGTTTATGGGTATACCACTTAAATGATTCCATCCGTATACATGCATTGATCTCGACTATACAGTAAGCATTAAGTACGAATTTTACGACCATACACTTAATTTTATATTTCTATAATTAAGTATTATTTTAATAGTTTTCCAATTAATTTTTATATTTAAAATTATATATAATATATATAATATTTACCCTTGACCTTATTATAAATAGAATTTATTTTTTATTTTTTTGAATGGTTACGTATTGGTAAATATATTAGTTACAAAGATAGAAACGTTTTCCGGATAATAGGAAGTATGATGTATGAATGCTATGACCCTTACAGAAAGGACCAACTACAGTAATCCTTGTTGTGAGATGATCTATCGAAGGCATTCCTTTTAAAGCCTTCGGTGCATAAGGATCATGTCATAGCAAAATACCAGTCATATTTCGTCAGTGATACACTCTAGGATTATCAGTTGATTTTTACCACATTTCGTATTATTTTTTGAACATCAGAACATGTCCTGGCCAAATCAATTGTTTTTGTTCTTCATGTCTCGATACATTTGTCAACAGGATAATACATATATATATATATATTTTTTTTTTCCTTAATAGATTTGGAGCACAGTTTTTATTCTTTCGAAAAGTATTTGTTTCTCATCGTATTACTTGGTTTAGAAGCGCAGAATATTAAAAAAAAAGTTTAAAGATATTTAATCAAAACTTTCCAAAAATAAATATAAATCGAACAATGTTAATTCTCTGATAATCGATTATTATTTTTATAACATTCAACGGAGAAACGATTTGTTACTATTTTCGTCCAAATGTAAAATATACGTAATCTTCAATAACTTAAAGACTGGAAAAGGAAAATATTGTCTTTCTAGTGACTGTTCGGTATTCTTATTGTTTGTATACTTCCACATTCTTAACTCAAAATATCACGTCTTATTCCTTCATTCAACCATTCTTCCATCTAGCAAAGGAAGCAAATGGTCAATCAACCAGAGAACTTGTCGCCATCTTATTGATCGCCAAACTTTTGCAATTCTGCTTAAGACAGCACGTTCGATAAGCTACATATTCTAGTCTTTAATCACTAATAACGTTATTAAATCTGTGCTATATATGTATATAATATACCCGATAATAATAAAGTAGACAAGAATAACCTCACTCTTAAGAAGAAATCATACAGATAAGTGCATGTTGCAAAATATATATAAGAGTTTGACGGAACATAATTACTATTCTTTTGTTATTTTTCACGTTCTTTTCCTATCTTAGAAAATTATTATATTATTCGCTTTAGTCAGCGTAACATTCCACTCTAGTGTTTACGTAATTTAAGAAAGGAAGAAGAATAAGAAAAAAAAAAAGAAGTGATTTAAAAGCCTGTATAATAATGCAGAATGGTAAAGGTCAGACTTACAGCAAGCAAATGACAATGTCTGGCATGCAGAGTGGTGAATAAAACTTACGGATGAAGTAACATAATAGTCTACTGGCATCAACCATATTCTTTTCAACACATTGACAATTTCAAGAAGAAGTTTTTATCACAAGTAGTGAATACAAAAGTTTGTAGCAATATTGTAATAAAGTAAGCAGAATGCTACATGAGCATACGAGACTTGCATTTCGGAAGAAAATGGCGACAGGCATACTTAGAAATACATACCACGAACAAAAAAGGAAAAAAAAGTAACAAGAAAAATCTTTTTTTTTTCCCCTTATATATTTTTATTTTTTTTTTCTTCCTTTGTAAAGAATCTGAGACGAATATCAAACAGCGAATACCGAATTTTAGTTTTCTTATTCGTTTTACAAAGTTCCATTGAATATTTTTTCCTTTTAATAACTATTACAATAAAGAATAAAAAAAAAAACTCTAATTAAAAATTTGTTATATTGATCTTAATTTAATTAAATTGAAACAGACGTAGAAACGTAAACATTTTTATACTAATTAGCTACAGATTTTTTTTTTCTTCTTCTTTCCGAATTTTTAATGAAGTATATTAAAAAAAAAGCATAGAAGATTGCATTACGCAAAATATACTTCGATAATTAATTAATAAAATAGTAATTTGTATAAAATAATTATTCCAAGAACGAGTTAATGAAGATTAGAAAAAATCGTATATTATATTTAATTAACTTTATTTAACTTAATGATCATTCCGAATACAAGATTAATTTTTAATTTGATCAATTAAACTTTTATGTTTTGTTCTACAGTTATAAAATTTTTATAATTATATAAAATTAATGCTTGCAGGATAAAATTGCATTTTTCAGAATATATATATATATATGTATCTACAAGACTCTTTGAAGCTCTTAAAAATTGAAAAAAAATATATTTTTTTTCAATTTTTAACAGCTTCAAAGAATCTTGCATTTTCTTACAAAAACAACATGAACATTTTTTATATATATTTATATAAAACAATATAAAAAAAATTTAAAGAATTAATAATATAGTAACTGTTAAAATCCGAAAATTAATAATATATAATGGATAAAAGTTCAAAAACATCATATAAATTATAAAATTTATGAAATATGTAATCTGGATACTCCAGAGGATTTTATGTTATTGAAGAAAAACATCAATTCTGCATATCTATATATATATATATATATATATATATATGTATGTGTGTGTGTGTGTATTTATATATTCCTCAGGAGATAGCATGGAATTTGTATGAATGCAACTTTTCAAGATAAACACAAATGTAATACAACATCAAATAAAAATAAAAATTTCTTGTTTCAATATAATTTTAATATATAAAATGAAATATATCTTTATCCCTTTCATGTTTATCTTATTTATTTTTAAAGTGAAAATATTTAAAATTTGATTTTTAACAAAGATTGTTTCCTGTCTCGAACAGATGGTTTTCCATATGCTACTTTAATCAGTTATTAAATTGATCATACGGATGAATAATTTCCATTTTTTTATTCTTATTATTTATTGGAAATTAAGTTCGATTATCAAAATTCAGAAATTCTTATAATTATTATTATTTTTTAATAATAAATTAGTTATAAAGTTTCGACTTAGGTAACTTTTTTTAAATATTCGAAACAACAGACAGTAATCAAACATTTTCGTTTTACTTCATAAAGTAGAGTAAGTAATCTTCAGCTTTATAAATTCTCAGAGAAATATTCTTGTATACACCATTCATCATCAAACAGGATGAATTACAGTTCACTACTCGATAATTACCTATAATGATTATTCAAAGTTAAGCAACAGAAGTGTTAGAAGTATATACAGAGCTCTTTGTCACTTGAAACTAATCGAAGGTATAAGAGTCCGGTTTTAACCTTACAGTACATGAACCGGTGTTATGAGAATTGATTGGTTTTATTGATTGCTCTGAAGACATCCATGTTGCAACCGCCTCGGTTACGTCTGTTTCTATATTGCGAGCACATAATCTTTTTTTTTCCTTTTTTTTGAAGGTTTAAAAATGTGATACAATCACAGTTATTGACTCCAGATTCGTTGTTTAAATTTTTATAAACATTTTTAAAATTATTTTATATATTAAACTTATTTTTTTTTGTATTATTATTATTATTATAATTAATAAATTTTCTCAAAATTAATTTTTAGCGATATTGGACTTTTCGTGTTACAAAATATAATTAATTATGGTTTAAAATATAATAAAATTATTTATATATACTTTTTTATTTTAATGTAACTGTATTATTAATGTTGCCACATAAATTTATGCCTTATTAGTGCAAGTCGAGAAAAATTATTTATGTGAGATCGAAAATATTTTTCCACGTTGTACACAATGGAAAATGAGTAGACGCCTTTTATTGATTCACTATTGATTCCTACATGATTTACTTTCACTATTTTTTTTTTTTTTTTGTTGTTGTTAGTTTGGAGGTAGCTACAACAGATATAGAAATTCGATTAAATAAAAAAAAATGTAGACGTTTCCTATTTAATCTTTTTAGCTACTTTTATTTCCGATAATTCATTTTCATATATCTTCTTAACTAAGAAATCTTCAATTTTGTTCAAACTTAATTATCCAGGTATTCATTCATTTGTATATAGCAGATGTTCTTGTCTCTAACGTCATCTGTTAGACTACATCGAACGTAAACATTAATGCTGAATTATCGCTTTTGAAAAATAATATAAGTATAAATATTAACTAAGATTAATATTTCTTAGCATTTTTCGACAGTTTTTCTTAGAAAATAAATAAGAAATCTGATAAATTATAAATATATATGTTCGGTATAGAGTATAATTAAATTTTTTTGGATACTTAAAGTAGAATGTTTAAGATAATTTTTTTTCTAGTTGTTTTTCTTAATACAGTTATAATTTATGCTTATTCTAAAAACGAATTTCTCGAAGATCTTTAACAAGTTTCGGTGATAAAGTGCTGCTGAATGATGCTATCTTCACAGATAGTATTTCTCTGTCACAATACATTTCAGAAGACGTACCGAAACTTGAAAAAAAAAGTGATAAATTTCTTTTCTGATATCCCAAGTAATGGTTTTCGCTCATCACCAATGACATAATCTAAAAACTATAAATTTAAGTTAGGATTTTAATGATTTTTTGGAAGATTAGCTGTCAATAATGATTAAATTCTTATCAACTCCGAGAAAAAATGTTACTTCCTGCCACAGATATGGTGAAAGATGGTTTTATATCCTAAAAATTCTTTTCGTTTTTAAAACCAAATATATAAAGAATATATGACGAAAGTCCTGAAAATGTTAGTCGGGAAAGAAATTTTTCATAGAAAAATATGACAAGAGATTAATAATAATGTTTAAAGAGCCGAAAAATGAAAAAAAAAGGAAATATAGAGAAAAACTTTCTTGATAAAATTAAAACTGTTTTGATTTAATATTTTACTCGACTAACGATCAAAAAGACTGAAGAATATTGAGAGGAGACGAAAAATAAAATGACCTATCATTGAAGTAACAAATAATCCGAAGAGGTTTCCAAAAGAATATTTTTGATAAAATAAATGCGGATCACGTAGATACTCCGATGGGTTTTGAACTGTTTGCTTTGAAACCAGATCTGTTTATTCCACTCGTATCTCTGCCAGGATCTGGATGTCCAGGAAACTTTGTCGAATGTAAAGAAAGGAGATGGAAAGAATACTCCAACAATAGATATTTTGTCATCAAACTTTTTTAATTGGAATAGTACTCTTCGGAAATAACGAGATTTGCGAGTTGAGCATCTATCGCCAGATTCAATTTTCTTTCGCATATTCTAAATTTAAACTTTTCTGTAGTTGATACTCTTTGCGTTTAGGAAAGAAAAAAATAAAAAATAGAAGAGGATGTTAAACTTATTCATTTCCAAATATTTTTATCTACTCTGCTAATCTATATTTAAATTTTTTTTTTTGCGAATAAAATTCACATTTAAACAAGTTTCTGTTGAACTAGAATGAATATCTTTAAAATATTTTCATATTTATCTACGAAATAATTATTTCAAAAGCAAAAATTCGGGTTTTTGATGATAACTAACGAAATATGATTACTTTAATGTCTAAACATAAAGAGTGCCAAAGAAAAATCCTACCTGCTATTTATCAGCAAAGGTTCTACAGTTGTCGAGTTTGGGTGTGACATTGCTAGAGCCCAAGTGAAATACGACAGACGCTTGGCCAAGTACGAATATACGAGGTCAGTGACTTTCTGAGACAGATAGCAAAGTTATTACCGTTTTTCTATCCTTAATTGCACTCTGGGACTTATTTCTCTCACTAATACTCCCTGGTGTGGGATGTAAACTCCAACAGCATCTTTTCACTGCGTGTAAGTGAAATAAGTTTTTTTTATTATTATTATTCTTATTTTTTACTATTTTTTTCCAAATTGTATGTCTTGTCGTCTTAGTCTACAGATAGCCGAACTAGTGAATTGCAGCATCGATTCAATGTTCAGAATGTGCGAGATTCTTATATAGACGGTGTGCAGTTATGTCCTGGGGCATCAGTTCGAATCGGTATAACGAACATCCAGTGTTCAAATAGTACTCGGTCGTATTCGTTATCTGCTTTGAAGTTTGCAAAACCTTACCTTAATGTCAACAATTTTAATGGAATCCTCGGGGTATAAACATTAAGCATAATCTATACTATTTATATCTTCAAATACCAAAGTTTAAAAATCGAGAGAGTAGGAAAAAAAAATGCATTTTTTTACGAGTGTTTAAAAAATTCGTTTCTAACATATATATAGAAAGAAAAACGTTTCGAATACGGTAGATTATAATTTTTTAAATATAGATTTAGATTATAAAGACTGGTAACAGTTTACGACAGTAGTATTGAAAAGAAACACTGAAAGTATGAGTTTAAATCTGTTTATCAATTCTAAGAGTAATAAAACTTAAAGAAATATGTTCGAAATAGTTTCGATCATCATTATTACTGTAATAGACACCTTACCCTGGGGAGACATAACCCCATTAAAATGATTTATAGCAAACTCTAGCATTTAGGGGTTTCTTCTAGTCTTCACTACTCATTTTAACCTGCATACATTATTCATTTTCATGCAAATACTTCTGATAACTGGACGATACTCTGTCCAAATAGCTAGTTCTAAATGCTTCTGTCATTTACACCCGCAGGTTTTATTTTAAAGATATAATCGCATTTTTACTCGAACACAGGAAACGACTTAAGAAATGAATTGTTTTTTCTTCCTTTTTTTTTAATACGCATATTATAACTCCATCCAAAATAAGCAAGTGTTTTTCTTATAAAAAAATAAATTTTTCCATAAATATATTCGATTTATAAGAAATGAATTTTACAAAAGAAATGAATTAACCGCATGAGATATTTATTCAACTCAATCTCGAGTAAATTTATATATATATAAATATATATTTATCATCTAAAATAAATCAAAAATTTCAAATAAATCCTGTAAGTTTGCATTTAACATATCACATTCTTTAAAAAAAAAAAATTGCATTTTTTTGCGTTTGATATGAATTTTAATAGCGAATTTTCGGGTCGTTTTCCATCTGGGAAAAATTTATTAATTTCTAATTATTCTCTGTAAAGAAACTATATATCGATTTCTACGGTGTGACTCTTTTTAATTTGATAAAATTTGAATTATACACGTCAGTTTGTCTTCGATAAATTAATATGGAATTACATTTTAATTTTCTCCTAATAAGAAACATATATTCGATAATTGCACCTGTCTTTCACCTAAGATGAAGGCTGACAAATTCATCGAAGAAATTTAAATATGAATGCTAATACAAACGTCACCTATCTTACTTTCATTACGTTGAAATTATCTCAATATATTTTTATTATTAGAAAATTTTCCTTTACTGATTGGTAATTTAAAGAATACCGAAGAAAATATATATATTTTTCTCTGTTTAAAATGCTAAAACCGCGATGCTTCAGTTAAAAAAAAAAAAAAAAACTAAGAAGTAGAAGAAATAGAATATCCTATGATACTGTCATGTAAATTAGTAAGATTTCGAGAAACAAAAGAACAAAATTTGTTATTTTCTGTACCTATCCACTCGAGGCAAATAAAATATATAGTGACAAATCTTTTCAAACTAGTGAGTTTTACTCTCTTTTTTTTGTTTTTGAGAAAACACACGTGAGTTATCGTAATCCAAACTTATGACTTGTTTTATTTTTAAAGCGTGAGACTCTCTTTCGCTACGAAGAAAGAATGTTACATTTTGTAGTATTGTATCGTTGTTATTCTTAAATTTGTTTCCTTAAATCACATTTTCTGTTGAATCTCTCAGAAGCTTTCTTGGACTGGTGCTGACGTAGGAGTTTCTCTAACATTAGACTATCCCCAGCATCAGCATCTCTCGGAGGTTTGTCTTACTGAGTTGTGTCTCTGCCACATTGAGAAGATGCTATTTTTCTTTAGGCATGACAAAATTTACGCACTTCTGATAAAAAGAAACTTGCTGAATCAAAGAACTTTTGAAATCGCTATTCCTTTCCTTTTTTTCTTTCAGTTACTATCTACTATTTTTTCGAAAATGTCTTCATCAACTTAAAGATAACTAAACATTTTTATATATTTTATTAATTTGTATTGTTTTATATGGTTAAAAAAATAATTGCGTTTTGCTACTTTTAAAAGAACAAAATTCCTAAAATAATTTATAAATATATATAAAAGTTGGAACTTTTTCTTGCGATCATTAGAAACTTCAAAACGAAATTTAACTCTAAATTTTTATCAATGCCAAAGGACGTCAAAACACAAAGAATCTGGCAACTAAATCTATACATTAAATTGTAACTTTAAAGAGACCTTCTTTTGTGAGATATATCCTTAGTAACAGCAATCAATATTTGTCTGAAGAGAGGACAAAAGACTATAGTTTGGAATTAACGAACAGTTTTTCACTGATGTCAAGTGACATTCTGATCCTAGTCCTCGCCACATTCTCTTTTTCTAAAGTATTAATGAATCTCGGAGCTTTCTTATTGCTAGAAGCTGCTTTCTGTCATGTCCCATCGGTCTACAGACAAAAGGTGGGATCATAGAATGTTGAGGAAAATTTACTGTGAGAGAATCTACCTAGCAGGTTTGTTTGGCATCTGCCAAACTGACGTTGAATGTTTCTGCGGTTGACAGAATGATAAAGAGAAGAACAGAAGGAGGCGGTTAAGATATTGAATAAGTTTCTACTCATTTTTCAATATATTTTGCGTATAATAGAAAACATTTTTGCATAATGCAAATCGAGAAAACTGACTTGTTCCATTTGTAACAAAATACTCTGTCAAATCTCAATTTCTCTTTTCACAATCTTCTTGTCCGGACAATTTCTTAGAAAGTTTCCTGTATACTATATGTTTATATCAGAATGATGGATCAAACCGCGTATTTCAATTATTAAGAACGCTTGCATCCAAAAGCAATTCTGATACAAACAATATTCATCAAACAATTTATTTTATGATTATTTTATTAAAACAAACTTTAGGATAAAATCATTTTTTCCACTATATCTACCATATAAACCCACCCAACTATATCTTTATAACTGACATAAAATCATGCAATAAATGAACCTGAAAATACTCGTTTATTTTACAGTAATATTACTTATTATATGTCCATGTATCTAACAATGGATGTGACGCAACAATGAAATGCAATGTACAGTTTTCCGTAACGTAACAACGATCAGTGACATAATGATGAATAATAATCATTTGATATAATGGCGATTAATTATTGCTTAATAATCGATTACGTAATAATAAGATTAACGTAATACGAGTTTCAACTACGTAATAGTAAAATGATAAATTTTTCTTTAACTATTAATAAATATTACTATTTTTTAAAAATATCTTTTTTAAATATTTTATAAAATTTATAGACTGGTTTTAAATCGAAGAAAAATTCAAGAAATTTTAAAAATATACGTATAAATAACAAAATTCTGATATTTAAACATTACATGATAGTTTTATTTAAACATACCGTGCCGGATTTCCATAAGTTAACGTAAGTCTTTATGAATCGTCACATGTAATATCGCGTGATAAGAGTCGGTTATTCATTTAAACACTCCAAAGCAGGACCTTTAAGAGTATCTAATTCTGTTAGTATTATTAAATTCCGTTTTATAATGCTTATATCCTTTCACATATATGCATCAGTTAAGTTACAATATCACGTATGCGGAATAAATAGATAAACATTACTCCGTATCGATTTTACAAAATTTCGGAATCAAGATTTTAGTTTTATATCATCTTATAATATTATTTATAATACACGGAATCCAGTTTAATACACGAAAGAGATCTAGTGAAAAATTGTTATGTTCTTGTTCAACTTTAAAGAAAAGAAGAAGAATGGTGTTCGTGTAGCTTGAATTCTGCAAACTTCATTCTCGCGTATAATGAAACCCTTAAGGGAAAATACAGTTTGAAGTTATTGACGTTTCATTAAGACTTCATCATCTATCTATTATGATCTATATATACTACTATTTCTAACAACAAACAGCGAAAATTTTTCTATGGAGCTGGATTCTTTGTTTAAGCTCTCTCTCGTTACTGTTTACATTGCTAAACGTCATTACAATAAAAGAAAAATAAAATTTAAACAATAAATTTCCAATTTTAACCGTATTCTCTCACATTTTTATCCTGTTTTACGTACTGACAGCGTAACTTTCGAATAATCAACTTTTATTCTGCAATAAAACAAGACGAGATACACATAACTAAAGTTTAATCATTTAAATATGTAATTAGTACGAATAATAACAGTAATAAATATTTAGAATAAATATGAGAGAGAGTTCTAAACATTAATACCAATCCTAGTTTAATTTATATAAATATAATTTAGCACATTGTAATGTGCGAATTAATATATTTGAATATTTCTAGAATAACCTAAAGCAAATATTTATCCACAAGTAGATAAGGTTTGATTAAATTTATTATGAAAATAAATGAATTATACCCAAGTGAGATTTCATAAAATCTGTTTATCAAACTAACATCGTGTTGTTTTATATTTTAATAATTAATGTTTGTTCGTCATTATTATTAGTTTTTTTTCTTCTGGTTAAGTTCATTTAAGTCATTTCCATAATTCAAAAAAACGTTTTTTTTTTGTATTTTTTTTTACCGGTGATCTAATTCTTATAATTAATTTATAAGATAGGAAAAATTTTTATTAATTATATTTTTATTTGATCGTTTAAGCAGTCGTAAAGATTTTGCATCATTAAAATAATTATTCATCCACTTTTATTTTTATTTTTTTTTTTTCTTTTCTTAACAATATTTAATTCTCTAAGAGATTAAACTAATAGAATATATTTAAAAATAAAAAAAAGAAAAATGCATTTTTAAGTCTGGATATTTAATTAAAAGTAAATAATCTTCATTGTTAGATATTGTTTAGACGAGGAAATAAGCATAAATAATTTTATTTAAATTTTCGAAAATTTAATTAATTCGGTAGTAGAGTGAAAGATATATATATATATATGTATATATAATACAAGTTTTAATCATTATTATTTTTATTACCTAATTTTGAATTAGTTGTTATGCAATGAAGCGTTTTAATAATTATTACTGCCAGTTTTAATAGATTAAACTACAGTAATAAACACTAATTATTATATACAAATGTTATCTTAACTGTAAAGATAATATATGATATATATCATTATACATGTGTTAATTTGAAACACAATTAATTGCTTTCACAAATTGTTGTTATCTAACGTAACAAAATTATTTCCAAAAATCTGAAAATACGTGTAATTAATTAAACAAAGATTAATCCTAATTTAAAGATGATTATCATTAGGAAAATTTTCTTTTAATTCTATATTTATAAAATTTTTACTAAACGAAACTTTTATAAATACATATATATATATATATATATTATATTTATTCATCTTCTTGTGAATATTTAAAAGCAATTAAAAGTTAGAAAATTTTTAAAACTCTCTTAAAAATTGATGAATTCATTATTTTGATGATGTTATCGTTTAATGAACTTACTAGCTTGGAAAGAACAAAGTATACATAGAAAATGAAATTATGAAGTACTTAAATAAATCTTAAGAAAGATTAGAAATTCAAGTACTAATTAAATCCTTTCTAAGAAGGGAATTCTGATGTTTAGAGGTGAATGTGTACTTGATTGTATTCACTTCAGTAGCAATAGCAGCAGCAGCAGCAGCAGCAGCACCACTACTACCACCACTAGCAGAGCAGAGAATGATAAACGTTCTCTCTTCACTTTAGCATATCCTCAAGGGACTATCTTGGAAATGATCCCTTGAAAATTCTTGTAAGTGCAAACAACATAATTCCGTTTCTGAATTGGTGCTCTAAAATATTTATGGAATTCATATCAAAATTTTATGGTGAAGAAGTTAGTAATGGACTTACTTTGTTGTATTAAATTGTTCAATTTTGCTTTTGTGATGTAATTTGTCTCGGAGAACATGTTTAAAATCACAACAGTTATATGCCAACAAATCAAAAGATATATACATTTCTCTGTTTTCTTGCCTTAATGAGTGTTTTACTTAAAAAAAAATAGATTTACTCTCTGAAATTTTTTAATTAATCAGATTATTATTTAAAATTTTTTCGAGCGAATAAATAAATTTTAAAAAATAAGTCGTAAAATCGATAAAATAATAAAACGTAACATATGGAAATTGCATTAATAGAGAGATCATCTTGTCTTATCATAAAATATCTCATAAACACAGAAACCTCTCAAGAGTCCCTTAAAAGGAATATTTAAATGATCATAGCACAACTGAACCATTCATAATAAATTATCTCTTCGACTGGATAAATAAAATCGCCAAAGGTCCCAATTTATATGAAAATATTCCTATATCTACACATTCTTAATATGTTTTCCTTCCCATATAAATGTATTCTGTGCCATTCACGCGTTTTGATTCTTCTTATCTCGTTATTAATACATCTTAATTATTTAATATATAAATATATATATATATATATTTTTCCTTTCTGATCAAAAACTTTTCTAATCTTTCTACGAACGCAAAAAATGTATTTTGCACAGAGAAATAAACACTAACATATATATATATAGACTTAATCTATCCTTATTTATCTTTCCTTCTCTTTTAGCTTTAGGCAAAGCTTTAGTTTCCTAT
>WUQG02017099.1:0-11590 GCA_011317285.2 Androctonus mauritanicus | reverse complement strand
TGGGACTTCATCCTATATATTCCTATCTATATACACATATTCATCCTAAACATTCTAGCATTCTTGTTGCCTTTAAAAAGCATGTACTGGCCTGTGCGGTTGACTAACGAAAAGCCACCTCAAACTGCAAGACTATCCCCACCATTAATCTCTCTTTCTCGAATATATAACGTGTCCCTGATTCTCTGCAGGAAGTCAGGATAGTGCCCTGATTCTGAGAAAGAGAATCAGGATTATTTATTTATTTAAGCAAATAATTAGAGAGTAATTCTAGGGCACCCTCGAGAAAAAGGAAAAAAACTACAAAAATAAAATTAATTTTTCCGGTGTTTGTTGAATTTAAAGACAGCTTCTGACAAAAATGATGTTTGCACACTACTTGTTCTACATTTTTTAGCATGAACGAGATCAATAGATCTTGTTCTTATAATAAGTAGCTTGATCTTTATCCTTTGAGTAAACACTTGACTATCAACAATTCCAAACATCAAATTTTTATTTTGCTTTATTAACTACTGCTTGGTTAGTTGAAAATAATTGTTATCACTCAGCAGAAATGAAGATAATTTCTGCTGAGTGAAATCAATGTGATTGAGTTTAAAAAAATTCAGTAAAAAATTAATAAGCTCGAAGTATAAAATGATCGATTTTATCCAAATAAATCTGAAAAGCCACTCCATAAATCGAAATGCCATAGAAGTTATTTGAAGTAAAGATGGAACGGAATCAAGATTTAAAGATGATTAAATTAAGTTTTAAATATCTTCAGGTGAACCCAATTTTCTTATTCACTTTAAAGCAACGAAAATCAACTTATTAATGACGAACCAACAGCCATAGTGGGAATAGAAAGTTTGAAGGATGGGGTCCAACGGGCTGGTCTCGGATTCTTCATGAAAAATTGGAGGCGTGAGACCTAGATCCTCCAAGGTAATAATCAAATGCTTTAATACGTGACCATCTGGCTGACATCAGATGGATTTAGATGGTTTAGACTGGAAGGATAACAAATATCAATCATCTTTCAGATAAATAACGAAGTTCCAAGGTCACAGAAAAAAATGCAATATGGCGAAGATATTAGACAAGTTTCATTTGTAATAGACCCAAGGAAATTTTTCAGAATCTTTTGGAAAAATTTTTCCTTTTTGTAGCTCAGATAAAATGTCTTCTGCCAAAATCTAAAACTTATTTGTTGGTACAATAAAAATCGGTATGAAAAGAATAGAAGCGATAAGGATCAAATAATCTTTTCTTGAACAAAATGAAAATATCATTTGTTAAAATTTCATCAAATTCATTATTAACAACGACAGTTTGATTGAACAAGTTATCTATTCATTGATCTTGCCACTAAATTTATTAATTATAGAATTAGTGCATTTTTCTTTATCTAATCTATAAGTTTTAATAAATTCCCATTTTTTTTCTCATTATAAAGTGTTGAACGGGTACCATGTTGCACCCAATTCTTAAATAAAGGTGTAAGTTCTTTTTTTAATTTCCTAATAAATCTACGCATCCAAGGATAATTGAATAATATATTTTTTTTTACTGGTACATGATGAGAAATTGAGTTATCTTTAGTGGAAAATACCTCTTACAAAGGGAGGCCACAACCTCCGTTCCACCGATTTCGATCGGTTTTAACATACAGGTTGAGGGCTATCGAAAACTAAATCGCGTAAAAGGGTTTAGATTATTACTCCTTCGTTTTTAAAAAAAAAATCGAAATCAAATGTCTTGACGCCTGATCGGTTTTAGACTTAGAATCTAATTTCCAATTAGAAGTTAATGACAAATTTACAAATTAAAAAAATATTTTTTAATTAGTAAATTTGTCATTAGCTTCTAACTGTTAAGTTCCTTTAAACTTTCTGCTGAAGAACAATAGAAAATGAAGCATAATTTAAGCATACCATACACGAAAAAGAAAATATTATAATTTATCCTATTAATAATATATAAGTTAGGTTACAATATTTTTATATTATCAAAATACAGAGATATAACTATTTTCATTATGGATATAATTAAAAATATATTACTCATTCAAAATTTAATAATTCAAAAAATAACTCACTATGAATATTACAGGTGATATAATATTCAATAAATAACGAAGTACTGATTCTGTCGCTTATAATAATTTATGATTAGTTTTTATGTATCTTACAAGGCGAATTTTTATTCTAACTTTAAAAGAAACGAAGTTCAATTTTTCTTATATACCTCAGATTAATTATCAGTTATCAAATTTCATAATTGATAAAACTGAGTAAATGTATTTTTCTCAGTTTTATCAATTATGGGACAGTTTATCAATTATGACAGTTTGTTTTCTGATGCTTGTAGCAGGTGAGAAGCTGCCTTATTTTCACTTATAGCTTAGTCGTTCACATCTGTTGGAAAAAGATTACGATAATTTATATCGAGCATGCCAATCGAGCATTGAAATAAATTTATTATATAAAAAAAATAATTTTATGAGCATTTATTTGCTTATAATCTGTATTTCTCGTAAAATTTAAGGGTTTCCCTGTCTAATAAGCTTTTAACTAATTTAGGCTTACAGTAAAACCTCGATTTTATGGACTATAGGGGGCAAGACTAGTCCGTAAAATCGAAGTAAAATTTTTTCCCCAATTTGCAACACTATTTTCCAAGAAGTTTTCATCTTTCGGTCTTTTGGAAAACAATGCAAACTAATCTCACCATCAGCTCTAGATGTGTATTGTGGTACTGACAAGTGAGTAATTTTTTCGACTCTAATGCACGGTATCCGCCATTTCATGTGTTGAAAACAGTCACCTTTTCAATAGTTCTAAAAAAAATCCAGTAGAGGTCATATCGAAGCTTGGCGAATCTCAATACTGTAGACAGTTTATGCAAATATTGTATTAATATTATGTATTTTATTTTTTGGGATGGTGTCCGTAAAATCCGAAGTCCGTAAAATCGAGGTTTTACTGTATATTCATTGTTTTATACATTAAGAAAAAGTTTTATCTCAAAGAATTGCAATTGAAAAAACAATCTCCTTCCAGTTGTTGTTTTTTCATATAAAACCGGGTAATCCTTACAAGAAACATCACATAGCCAAGATCTCTTTCGTATGACCAAAATCAACAGTTCCTCCATTTTACTTTATAAAAATGCTTCTTTCTGACTAGTCGAAGCAGAACGACAACGACTAAATCTTGAATCTTCATGAAGATCAGAACGACTAGCGACACCGACCGT
The DNA here is from genome assembly GCA_011317285.2 of Androctonus mauritanicus. Classification (NCBI taxonomy): domain Eukaryota; kingdom Metazoa; phylum Arthropoda; class Arachnida; order Scorpiones; family Buthidae; genus Androctonus; species Androctonus mauritanicus. The sequence continues at coordinate 8,347 of WUQG02017099.1, read as the reverse complement.
TTCAGGACGACAACGACTAACAGAAACAATTATGAACATACAGTATATTGACGAAGCGACAGAGACCGAGTCATTGGCCGTTGTCGTCGGCAATGTGAGACGAGCCTTATGAAAAGTGATAATAATATCTTAAGTTTGGGAGATATTTTAAAGTATTCGATATGAATTTTGATCTCATATTTTTATTAATATGAGAATTTTATTTTATTTAACAGCGTGACATCACAAACATCGTTGATTAAATAAAAAAAAAAAAACAGGTATTTGTACAATTTATTGCTTTTTGTGTTGTTTTAAGTACTATATATGATTCGTAACTAAAAATTTATGCATAATTATCATCTGAGATATGACTTAATTTAGGGTGCGGCTATGCAGACGCAAGAATTCAAAAGGTTTGCGAGAGCGAGCGAAAGCGATAAAACAAATTTCTCTCAAAATATAACTCTCTCACACTTGTCAGCTGTCGCTAAAATTGTCATGCAGTAGCGTGAACTGTGTTTGCGACTAAACAAAATGGACAGACGTAGACGATTACTCCTAAGAAAAAAATGATTATTAATAAGGCTATATATTGATGATTTCTCGTTTCTATGTTCAATTAATCGTTTATCTCAAATTTCGGGATAAGCAAATAAACAATTAATTAATTTTTCTTTTAAATGCGATTGTTCTTGTCACGTTCTAAGGTATCCATGTTGGAAATGAAAATGAGGTAGGAGAGATTGTGCAGACGCACAATAGAGCGAGAACCCGAATGCCGCGGAGCGATCAAACCGAGTTGGATGTAAGCGAGAGGTATTCTTACGGTGTGGAAGGTGGCGTCATCTGTTGACAACAAAAAATAATTCTTGAAAGAACTAATCATCTAATTTTCGCACGTGTTTTTTGGAAATGATTAAATTTAAGTAATTAAAATATATGTTTTATATATAATAAATTTACAGAATAAATTAATATATAGATAAATCTATACATCTATATATTAATTTATTCTGTAAATTATGTACAGAATAAATTAACAGAATAATTCTGTATTTTATTCTGTAATTCTGTATTTTATTCTATATATATCTATATAAAATAAAAATACAATTCAACTTCAATGGCTTGTCTTTCCTTTAAATTTTTATAAAATATCAATCAAATACTGTAATTTAAAAGTTATTAGCGGAAAACCTTTGAAATTTGGAAACAGCCATCATTTTTAAATGGTTTCAGTTAATATGGTTAATTAATGTGCCATTTACTTCAATAACATAATCATCTTGCTAAATTACATAAAAATCGAATCAATAGTTTAGGACATATTAAGAAACTATCTCAAAAGTTCGAATGTGTCAGAAGTAGCGGTCATCTTTAAAGTGGTCATAAGTTTAGGTTTAAATAATATAGCGTAGATAGTATCATTAATAGTTAGAACGTCAACTAACAAATTTCATAAAAAAATACTAATTACTTCAAAATTCATTAGCGGTAGACAACGAACAGACAAGGAGATGATCTATTTTTTGGTCAACAGATGGGGTACACTTCACTCTGAAAGAATATTATGTAATGGGGCGAAACAAGCCCTTCCACAGGCTGCCAAATCCTGCGGGTCTGCTGGATTGTGAAGACGGGGATCGTCGGGTCGGGACCAGAGGCCATGATAAATATTTTCAAGGAACGGCAAAGTTCAAGGATCTGAGACTCGAACCCAGGTCCTCAGTAGCGGATTTCCGAATAGGCGCACAAGACGCGCGCCTTGGGCCTCATAAATCAAGGGGGCCTCAAAATTCAGCTCTCAAAATAAAAAAAAATTATTTTCACGAGTTCGAATAATGCGATTTCGATTAGTGCGACTTATAAAATTGATACGGTTTTTCAGTTAGTGCGAGCAAATATTCGATTAATGCGAGTTGTAAGCATAGACCAGTCTTACTAACACAGCTACCTCTCCTTTTATGATGTGAATTAACAAATTACCGTTAATTTTCGGTTAGTAAAACCGGACGAGGAACCGTCCATGAACAGTCACTCGGCTTTGAAGGGGTGAAACATCAGAAAGATGGGCTTTTTGCCGTTAACTGTTTTAACATTACTGTACTATTATTTAGCTTTGCTATCGTATACATACAGTAGAGTACAGAATTTTACAGTTGCTTAAAGAAAATGATATACAGTAGTTATGTTATTAGATTATGAAAGTCTAATTGATAAATTTGCTAAAGCTAAAGCGAGAAAAGCTCCGATTTAATTTGTTTTTAATATTCCATAAAAAATTGTTATTGATATTATTATATTCCAATACATTTTTAGTACTTAAAAAGACAGTGATAACTATTCTGATTGATGTATTTTTACTAAAGAACCCTATTTCGTAGAAATTCACACTGCAGAATGTAGAGGTAGTGAAAATATTTAGAGGGGGCCTCAAAATTGAGTTGCGCCTGGAGCCTCTCAAATGCTAAATCCGCCATTGCAGGTCCTCCAGAATGGAAAACCGAAGAGTTCCTAACTGGCCAATGCGTCCGCGTGATGATCTATTAGGTTCATCAGGTCGCCTCATTTTACTTATTACTTCATCTATGTGCTAAAAATTCTTCATATTTATGTTTAACTGAAGTTTATTTGAGTTAACTATTTTTTTTTTTTTTTTGTTTTGCTTTGAATATTGTCCAATATATTAAAACGTCTACGACATTTTTATATTTATTCCGTCATAATAATTATTTTAATATTTAAAAGTATACATAAAATTCCAATATACAAAATTTTCTTTTTCTAAATTCAGTCAAATATATGAAAAAATATTTCTATAAGAAGAAATTTCAGAACTATTTCAGTTTTTCCCGGTATTTGTTAATGAAGATGATTTCTATCTTTAGCTGTTTCTCATCGTAAAAACAAGATTTAATACCATGCATAAAACTTTTATAGTAATTTATCGAAATTCCTCCAATAATCATCAAAATTGTGTAATTTAGTGTACAGTATAATCCGAATTATTCGTACTGATGTCATAGAGAAACTCAGATATAATTAGAATAAACTGCTAATCCAAAATTTTATTTATCACATGTCATTAAACGCATTTATGTTACGCACGATGATTTTATGTTTGTTTTATCAAACATAAAATCAGGAAAAAAAAAATGTTGATTTTTTTTTCCTGTTTTCTTTTATCAAACATAAACAGGAAAAAAATGATGATTTTTTGTTTTATCAAACATAAAATCATCATTTTTTTCCTGTCCCCACTAATAACTTTTGAATTAATTAGTATATTTTCGTGAAATTTAATAATGCTATTCAGCTTTAAAGGAAAAGATCGGCACATCATAACATAACCCTATCTTCAACCATTTAAAAATGGTGGACGTTGAAACGTCTCAGCTACTCTCTTGAATTAATTATTGGATTTTTACGAAATTTATTAAGAAAGGCTAATTCTTCGAAGATGATCTCAATGGCACATCAATAAAGTTTTTGTCTTCAACCATTTCAAAACGGCGGGGACGTTCAAACTTCGAAGCTTTCTCCTGAATAACTTTGAGCCATTTGATCCTGTAAATTAATCTGCTTAAAAGTGGCGGAGGTTTAATCTTCTGTAGTTTTTTTATATTAACTATATAATTATTTAGTAAATTTTTATGACATTTCAACTTTTATAGATTATGGCATTAAAGATGATTTTGATGATTTAAATCTTCTATCTTTAATTAATACAAAATAAATAGCACGCTTAAGACACATGTAAGAAGATTCATCTATTATTATAAAATTTAATGTTTAACATTAAATTTTACTATCGAATATAGTAAAATTTTATAAAAGAAAAATTAGATTATAACTTACTTTTTTAATTTCGATTTTTGGGAGATCTAAGATATACAGTATATTTAATTGGATTCTGACAGAAATTTACGGCGATAAAATCAATAAAAGATCTATAAAGCAACCAATAAAATTCTATTGGATTTTCACCTCGTAGAACTGCAGGCATTTCGCACGTCATTCGTTTAGAGGTAAGAGAGATAAGAGGAAGATAACTTGTTAGCGAGTGCTTCCTCTTGTAGCGGGCAGGTAGTGGTCATCACTGTTAAAAAAGGACATCAGTGAAAGCAGGCCAAACATGGGAACTCCAAATAGTGTTATGAGACCTATATGTTGTATGAGTTTAAACTGGAACGAACGTTAGTATGAACAAAAATAATTCAGACATTCGGTAGGGATATGGTAAATGAGCGGACAATAAAATGATTGTTTAACTTACTTTTTCTTACAATATGTCAGTTAAACCGAAATTTAGAATTAGTTTAATCAAATTATAGGATTTTCAATTAATTCCCTTGTTTAAATCTGTTCTATTATATGAATACTTTCATCTTAAAGAAAACATTTAAGGATTGCATATTTATTTCATAATGAGCATCAATATTTTAATACTAAATAGTATATTTTTCGTGAAAATAATGAGTTACTCAATCTGCAAAAATTCTTGATACAATATTCATTATTAATACCACAATGTACTTTCGTCGCTATGTATATATTTTTATATCATTCCGAATTTAAAAGGTTTATTTAAAAATTGACTTTCAAGCAAAAACTGGTGATATTTGCCGATAGATTTCTTTCCATAATTCGCATTCTTTCTTAAATTCTTCTTTGTATCTGTGAATGTTTCCTAACTTGAGATGCATGGCATTGCGATTTATCTTATCGAATGGTAACCATTCTTCCTTCATTCCAGGAGAAAAAGGTTTCCTGCAATTAAACATAGGCAATATTAAATATTTAAATTTAGACTTTTTATATTTCAATTTGTATTTGTTATCAGCTCTAACTATAGTAAAATTTAATCATCTTCTATACAATATGGATCAGCAATGGACCTACAACTATCGAGTCCCGGGGCGGAAGTCTCCCTGGGTCCCATAATTGGAATGATTACCATACAAAATGTTACTCCTTTTTTATTTTCCAACATATAGGTACACATAATTAAAACTTACGGTTCTTCGGGGAGTCCGTCCCCTCTGCCATCCTTTGGTACCCCACTGATACAGATATGAAATATTATTGAAAATACATTTTTTGTACTTTATAATTGTCTCCAATTTTCAGATCCTTAACAATATGCGACACGTTTGTTTAGAATAATCGGCATTGTCAGGAAATGATCGATCTCCGATATAGGCACTTGGAATAATGGCGCAAGTATCCAGGATAGGAGAGTTGACTCCGAACCGTGTATAAAACAAAATATATTAATTTAAAACTATCAATAAATAAAATATAAGATTAACCTGTTTTGTAAACTAATTATCTCTTCGAAACAAGTGTCAAATATTGAAATATATAATCAAGAGAGATCTATAATTTGACAGGACTTTACAGATTTCTCCTGAACAGTAGAGAAAGTTATTTGACGCAAGAATTATACCGTCTCTCAAATATGATTTCTGAATCGCGTCGAGAATAAAAGAAATATCTACTTCTTCATTCTTCCATTATCTTTTACAAGTTCGTTCTCCTCACACGGATTCACCGTTTTCTGACTATATTTCTGAAACTTTTCTAGCTCCGTCTTGACCAACTTTCGTCTAACCTCCCTTCTACAAAGGCGAACTTATCTTACTGTTCTTCGACCAGAAGCAATATACTATCTTATTGTTTGAAAGCAAGCGACCTGGTTTCATTATTGTTTAATGAAAGTCAATCCCCTACTTCCTTTCTCTCTCAGATATCTCCAAATATTATATTAAAATTTGTTAATTAATTTTAATAATTAACAAATTTTTAAGTTACACACTTAAAGAAATTAATTTTAAAATGATTGCATATTTATACTTATCAAATGAAATATAAACACACGTAAAATTACATAGGCCTACTTAAAAATTTTAATTATTCATTTATCGAGATCTCGCTGGACTTTGCACAAACATTAAGAAATGCATTTTGAAAGGAGTTAATCTTTATGATTTTACATGAATATAATTTTATAGAAATGAATAGTGATTTTACATATTACTTTAATTGTTAAATGATTTACCAATAGATTTTAAAATATTTTACATCTGGCAGGGAAAGTAAGTCGATCGCGGAAGCTTTCTCAGTAGATCGCAGCATAAACTAAATTTCTGCTTACCAAAGAGGTTGCACATATATCGCATTAAATGGATGATAATATATCAAAACAAGATGACAAATATAATCCACTATGCCGTGGAGTGAAGAAAGATCCAAGGATATAAATGGTGAGGTTTTTAATATAGAGCCCTATAATATACAGGGTGTTTCCAAAGTCCACCGGTAAACTTCCAGGGCAGGTTCTACTCATGAAAATAAAAAAAAAATGTCTTATGAACATAATATCGGAAATGCATATTTTTCGAGATAAAGCATTTTTTCACCCGAAAGTAATAGAATGTATAATCCGCGCGTAATATGAGATATTATTATCGAAGTCGTTTATAACATTTGAAAATAACTTTTCAGAATAAATTATCTTTTTATAAATATGTTAATTGTCTTGAGAAGTATTTTAATAATACAATTTCAGTTACTTTTTATTATTCAATACAACGGAGTATTACTAAAATAGTTCCGTTTTAGAAAAGCTATAACTCATTAAATATCCATTTCCGACACTATGTTCACAAGACATTTTTTATTTATTTTCATGAGTAGAACCTGCCCTGGAAGTTTGTCGGTGGAATTTGGAAACACCCTGTATATGGTTAATAAGAAACTCAGGACTACATTTAATACACAAAAATCGATCACAACAATAGATAAGTTGGCCACCACTGATTTAAACTACACAGTTTGAAATTCTGCTTAAACTACTGAAGTGCTTTCTAATTCAGAATTCAATTAGTGTCAGTTTTAGTCGGAGAGCCACATATTTATAGTATTTAAATAATTTTTTATTATTAATCTAATCAAATTTTTAATTAATACTGTATTCAATAATATATGAATGCTGTATATATAAAATAAATATTTATTCTTAGACTAATTAAAATATCTAATAGTGGATTCAGTATAATTGAATTTTTTCATCAAAATTGAAGAACTGTGGATTAAAATTTAAAGAAACAATAAATTTGCCATGTTAAAATTAAACATGTTCCTAATATCGCAATATTCAGGAAATAGTTATTTGTTTCACATTTATTGTAAACATATGAATGAGATGTCAGGATTTTTTTCTTCCGAGAAATAAATAAACATAGACAAAAAATTTAATAATGATCAATGAATTGATTACGTGATAGTTCGTTCGATTTATCATTTTTTCTATTAAAAACTTTAATATCATTAAAATATTATTATCTGGGTAAAACGATCTCTATTGAAATACGACCTCTAAAACGAACAATCATTCATCCATTCTAAATATATTTTGAATAATATAAAATGGTAAGCAGAAAAATTACTTACCCAATTTTGGCAAAAGACGACCACAGTTTCATAATTTCTATGCTGAACATTTCTTCCTCGGGAGTGTAGTTTTCCGGATACATGAGAGGTATACCAAAAACAAAATATGATTCCTGTATATGAGGAACACCTTCCCATTTTTTATATCCTGCTTTACTTCTGGCATGATTAAATGTGTAATAATAGACAGAACGTTGATATGGTAAATATTTTTCTGCTAAAATCATTGTAGGACAAGTTAATATTCCCTCTCCTATAGCATCTTTCGTTCGTTGAACGATATTTGAATAGTCATTATCTGAAACGTCGCCCATGTATTCCTCCATAATAGCAGAAATTAGTGATTCATTTAAATTATACCATTTTTTCAAAATATTTTTCGCTTCTGATTTATTCAAAATCGGATCATCTTGAATTAGGAATTCGGGCTTATAGAAAGCCAAAATTGCTGATCCTTCGTCTGGAACTGTACCTATCATGATTTCCACATCATGCATAACTCCATTATCGATATCACGAATAGGATCATCTGACAAATATGGGCCACCCCTTTGTGGTAGAAAACTTAAAAATGTGTTTCGGTTTTCTAATAATAATCTTTCAGTTGAAGCTATTTTTTCTGCAGGTACATTCTGCAAACAACTTATTATATCAGTGCCAGCTTCCTCGTTCTCAGCACAACCGAGAGTAATTGCAATTGTTTCACTTAGTTTTACATTAACAGAAGGATCAATCGTAAGTATAGGATGATAATTACCACCGCTTTGAAGGATTGCTCTTTTGAATAATCCTTTTGTTAAAGAAGAAATTATATGATCTGCTGTAGACATAGATCCAGCACTTGATCCAAAAACTGTAATCTCATTTTTATCTCCTCCAAAACTTTCAATATTTTCATGGACCCATTTCA
>WUQG02017088.1:0-11590 GCA_011317285.2 Androctonus mauritanicus | reverse complement strand
TGTTTTTCTTAATGTTAATAATTTGGTAGATGTTAAAGTGAGGTTAATTATTATGCACTATAAATTTAATAATGAATTAAAATCAAAGAATTGCATAATACGATTTAAAAAAAAAAAAATATTATCAAAATATTTAATGTGGGCTTCAAATTGAAAACAAAATTTCAATCTGTCCTTACTCCTCAGGGTGTTCCTCATAGGGATTTCATTCAGAGTAAACATTATCCAGTTTAAATTATGAATACTAGATTAAACAACTAATTATGATATTAAATAACAATTATTTTTCTGAAAATGTTTATATCTTCAGACCAAAGCCATCTTTTTATTTCTTGTATAGGAACCAAATTAGTTGAAGTCTGTAATATTGAAATAGTTAAATAAATAAATCACTCACCACACATTAAACATTTCTTTAGATATGTTAATGATTGTGTTGCTATAATAAAGTATTAAATGAAGAATTATTAAAAATAGTTGTTATAATATCAAATTTGAAATTGAAACAAATTAATGATAAAATTAATTGTCTTGATAACATTATTAAAAAAAGAACTACCAATGATTATAGAAAAATGCATCAAACCTAAAAATATCTCTAAAATAATAATTGATTAGCTTATTATTCACATGTGCCACTGTAAGTTACATGAAAATGTCTTCAGCATATAGGTATATTAAAAAATAAAAAATAGATCAATAAAATTTAAAAAAAAAACAGAAGAAAGAGAACCAAATCATAAAATTTTTATTCTAAATAATTATCCAAAACAATTATTAAATAAATGGTTTGATTCTGAAAACAAAAATAAATGTTATAATGATAAGGCATCACCAAAAAGGTTGTCAAATGTAATTATACTAAAGGAATATTTGAAGAAACAAAACATAATTTTAAAGACAATGTATGTGCTAATCAATGTAATAGCTATTATAACAAGTTTATAAAGATAATTATATTGATTATAATATTTTAACTGTTTTAATGTAAATAGTAACATTAAAGAAAATTTATGGTGTCATGTATTTAAGTGAAGAGAAGGCAAACAACCATCAAAATGCATTTTAAACTACTTTATAAAATAAATAAATTGGAAAACTTATAGGTTGAGAGTATTTATTATATGCAAATGTCTCCAAGAGGTAAATCCTGAAAAGTAAGGAATACAAACTTGTAGAAAAAGAATAAATGCAAACAAAATGTTTACAATTGTAAATGTTTTTATAATATTACATATTGTCATTTACCATGACATAATTTCAGATAATTTTTCTTACCTCTTTCCAATTTATTTTGTTTATTTATTGATCTAGCATGGAAATGAAGTTTGGTTATTAAATAAATTTTCACAATACTGGTAGTCATTACTTTATGTTCTAAATAGCCTACAAAACTCATTGGGCCGGTTGTATAAACGAAGATTAATTTAAACCGGGACTAAGCAAGAAACTTGCTTTAGCCTGCGCCGAGTCTAAATTTGTCTTGTTTAAACTAACTATAAGTCTTAGACCAATACTTAATCTTAGTTTAAACAAGACAAATTTAGACTCGACGCAAGCAGACCAAGATTAAAGCAAGTTTCTTGCTTAGTCCCGATTTAAATTAGTCTTCGTTTATACAACCGGCCCTACGAGTTTAACTCATGGTTTAGCTAATTCAATAATGCCATTGAATCTAATCTCACAATGAATTTACAATAAAGTCATTTTTATATAGGACTAGATTGCTTACATTAGATATGTAAATTATTAACAAAGCTACATTATAAAAGAATTAAAAATTTTATAGAGAAGTTTAAATTTCGATTCAAATAATTGTTTTAATAATAGTTCTGGCCATCATTTCAGAGCCAAGCATGGCTGGCGAACACCTGTAATGAGAACGTATGGAAGAATGAAGGATCAGATAAAATGGGCCAGGTCAGGAATCCCTGGAAAAATGTGAGCATGTAGGAACGAAATTGAGAAAACGGATCCTGATGAAATATAAAAATTGTATATTGATAATATAAGCATCTTTTTATCGATAACATATATAATATTCTAGGTATTAATTTCTGTATAACTATGGAATATTTTTCGAATATGTTGTTTACATTGAATGAAAATTATTTATATAGTAGCAAATGCCTATAAATTATTATTATAAATGATTAAATTCGAATAATTTTATTTATATTATTACAGGAAATTATAATAATTTAATAAAAATCGGAAATAAAGATGAATTAATTGATAAAAATGAAATGCTATTTTTCACCCTCTGGTGGAAAGTAACGAAAAGAGAGACTTCCGAAAGAACTTTTGTATGAGAATGTGTGCCTTTTTATTTTTTCTCTCTCTTTAGTTGATATTTCGTAATTTATATAAAAGTACATCACAGATATTTATTGCAAGTTATAAATTTAAAATACAGATCCGTCGGATAAAATGCAAGTCGGGAGTTATGAAGTTATGAGCAGTTGATGCGATGTATTAATTAAATGTGGCAAGTGGCATCTCTCTCCGTAGTGCATAGAATGATTTTCGTGAATTATGACAAGTATTTTTTATCACCAATTTTCAGTATAATTTCAGTTTTATAGTGGAGGAAAAAACAAGAAGACATAAAAGAGTTGTTGTGAATAACGGGATGATTGTGGACAAAGAATCAATCAGTAAAAAGGATAATTAAACTCTAAATATACATCCTTTTTAACGCAAAATAGTTTTAAATATTTCGTCATGCCATTTAAAAGAGCCAAGAAATCTGGAAAAGTTATCCATGTACGTGTTTCAACTATGGATGCTGATCTGGAATTTGATTTGGATGTAAGTGTTTGTTAAAATATTTTAAGCTAAATGATCAAGTTACCAATATCGCCATCAACAACTTTAAAACTATGTGTAATAATAAAATACGGTTTTTAATTTTTAATTTAATTAATAGAAATATAAAACTAGTAAAAAGTTAATATATATTTATTCATATTATTAGTTAGCAAACAACAATTTTAGATATTATTATTTTACATCTCTCTAATCGTCTAGTGTTAGCTAAATCAGAATTTCAGTTCCTGCAAATATAAAATTCTGTTTTCGTTTATGTTAGTATTTCAGATTTTCTTGGCTTGTATAATCCTTTCAGCCATTTTCAATTTGCTGTTAAAATGAATATTATTTTTGTGTATCTCAGAATTTTTAGAAATTATATACAAATGGTTTTTTAATCATTTAATTACTGCAACATTTTGCAACATGTTATTACTTGCAATTATTTTTTATATGATTGGCAATTCTGAGCTGATGACTAAAATATAAAATCAGTATCAAGAATTTGCTTTATAAGTACTATCACTTATTTGTTTGATTAGATCATGAGATCATGTTTGTGTGATTACTATTTACAGTTTAATTTATTCCATTCAAGATTGAGTAAAAAATTTGCTTTATATCTAAATGATCAGTCATCTCATGCTGGCTGTTCTGGCTGCCTTGTAGTGCTGCCTGTCATAAATCTGATTTAATCTTATGCTTCAACTCGAAGCCTATGGCTTCTCTTGTGCATGTAGCTCACTATTGCTTGCTAACCGTAGATATTTTGAACGCATAGCATTCAAAGCAAATGTATATATATAATTCATCAAAGCTAGTATATGAAAATTTAAAATTAGTTGCCATAGCATAAATATCCTTATCTCATCATAACATATTTCTGCAGTATGCAATGCAACTTGTCTGATCACATAGAGGTGAAGTAAATTTTTAACAGTGATTGAAATATATAGTAATTGCAAGTAAAATGAGTATTGCCCTCAAACAATAGTGAGATCATGAACTATCATCCTTCTTGCAACAACACCATTTTGTTTAGGCAACTAAGATAAAATATATTTTGACTATATGCTAATAATTTAAGAATTAAATTTTAGCGTATAGTCTATATTATATAGTATGCATGCTCTATTAGAGCACTTGTATCCAGTGTGGATTCCATTTTAACATTGTGCATGAGTAAGTAGAATTACTCTAACATGGTAAGTAGTTTCATGTCTTTTTCAACTAGTTATTATCTTATGCGTTAATATTATTTTATCCATAGTAAACAGAGACCAGGTTCGGGAAACAAAATAAATATACAAAAAGCAAGCTTTAAAGCTGAACCGAAAACTTTTTATTTAAAGTACTTTCGCTGATGATGGGTTTTAACCAGAAAGTACTTTAAATAAAAAGTTTTCAGTTCGGCTTTGAAGCTTGTTTTTTGTGTTTTTATATTATTTGATCAACAGACGTTTGATTTAAATATTTTCTATGAATTTTGAAATCAATTTATTCACATCCATAATCAATTTACCTAACTCAAGAATCTTAAAATTTAGTTAAATGTAGCATTAAAAAGTTTTGGCATTTTTTTATAGTGACTTTTCTATAATATTGGAATAAATGGATCCTTAAATGTTTCTTTTTATGGATCTTTTATATATATAAATATCTTTAATGCTGTTTTTCCTATAGCTATTTAAGAAACTAGATACAGAAACTGAATCAAATGCTTTATACTGGTTTCATAGACAATGAATATTAATAGATAATTAATAGATTCCACTATATGGAGTGTAATCATATATTCATTGATTTTCAATCATGTTCTGCTAATCATTATCAAATACATTTCAATTAGTTCCATTGAATCCACTTTTATCCTACTTGTCTTAGTTGAGTTGATTCTAAATTGTTATGTGATCAATAAAATATAATCTTTACAAATATTTATTTAAACTAGGAGACATTTAGATGTGTAGTTTTCGAGTCTTATGTTTTTATTTATTTTTTTAAGTAATAATAATAACTTTACATTAGTTCAATCTCCTATAAGTAAACAAAGTCCTGGTTTGGATAACAAAATAAAAAACAATAAGCTTATTATTTGAACCAATAATATTTTAATAAAGCATTTACAGATATTATCTATCATCAATATTGTAAAATTACACTCTAGATTACTGATGATGAGTAGATACCTGAAAGTGCTTTATTAAATGTATTGTAATACTTCTTACTGTAAATATTAAATAAAAGTAAACTGTAAGTCAAATAAGTAAGACAAACTGTTTATTCAAAAATATTTTCAGTTATCCATATAGCCTACTTCAGTTGAAAAAATTTTTCAACTGAAGCCGACTACATGGATAGCTAAACACATTTTTGAATAAACTGTATCTTACTTATTTGTCTTATAGTTTACTTTTATATATATTAAAAAAATATATTATGATTAAAATAAAATAATTTTGTTGTCTTTTATTCAATCTTCCAAGTTATCCATATAGTTAAGATATTTTATAAATAATTTTAGATAATACATCTACAATTTCCATATCAGCTATTTTTAAAAGTCCTGTAGGCATTTTTCTTTTAAAAGATCTTTGTTGTATTCATGCAAAAATATTTATACAAATAAAATACAGTGCACAACAAATGCAATTCTCTGTCATTTCTCTTCATATAGATCTTTATTTTCTTATTGAATATTTATCTAATGTCAACATTCTGAATAGTGAACAATAGTTTACAATTCAGAATGTGACATTAGATTATTCGTATCTTGTTTATTTTCAAAAGCTTACGATAGCATTATAATAAACTAATTTATATGATAATTTCTTTATTAAAAAAATATTTATTTAAATATTAAGCCTTTCATTTCTAAAAGATTTGCCTTATACAATATCAACAGTGTTTATATTTACTAAATTATTATAGTATTGTAACAAGTAACTGGTCAAAATTTGAAAATTGTTATTTTGGAAAAAAGCATTAAATTTTTGGGAAGTTTTATAGCTCTGTCATATGTTATAACAAAATATATAATTTAATATTGGATAATTATTATTATGATTGAAGGTGTAAAAGGAGTACTTTGAATTGAATTTTAAGTTTTATTAAGAGATAACCTCAGATGTAAACATTTATAATCATATTTTGATTAGGCAATGTGATTTAAACTGGCTAAGCTATGATGCCATTGCAGATGAATTCACATGTCAACAGGAAAAGATCTTGGCTTGGAATTAATTCAAAGACATATTATCTTCAGAAAAGAAAAAATTTATTTCCATATTAACTATGAGTGCTCTACAATTAAACAAAAAAAAATGCATTTTGGCTGCGTTAGCTCTCGTCAATTTTGTCTTTACATCCAAAAGCAATTATACATTCTGTTAAAAAAAATAAAAAATAAAATGAATTTTAAAACAGTTTTAGGATATTTATTACAAAGACATAAATATTAGTTAAACATATCTTTTAGGTGATGAAGATTGAAATTTTATTCGATAACAGTTTAGAACATAATCAGTCAAACATAATCTATTAGATAACAATTTAGAACATATAAATATAAATACTTTTTACATTTTTCAAAGTTTTCAGAAGTCACATTTTCAAAACTAGTAATTCATATTAAAAACAAACATTAGTGAGGTATTCTTCTGCTTATGATAAGGTTATGTTTTGATAACCTTCTCATAGGTCAAAAAAATAATAAATCAAAAATGGCTGACAATGGTAATAATTTGCATCAATAGTAAAAGTTACTTCCTCCCTGAAAATCTACATCTGTTTCTAATCTGAAGCTGAGATACTGAATAAAAGTGATTTGTATTTAAAGAAGATGAAAAAGGTGTTTGTATTTAAATATGCAATATATTTATAGTTAATATATAATAAAACTAATTTAATAATAAAAAGAGTGAAATATTGTATAACTCGGTTATTATGAGTCTCTCTAGACCAGGAAGAATTATTTATTATAACTATTATCTGTTGTATCAAAAAAAGAAAAAAAAAATAGAATTGAAACTGTTCCTCTAACAAGTAAGATGATAAAATTATCTGAAATTGAACCCTTATTTTCTAAAGTGGTAAGTAAGTGCTCTACCATGTGTCCATTCAGTAAACTGCAAATTTTTAAAAAGTCCAAAAAAAAAATTTCTAGCCAAAGTTTTGAATATCCTAAGGGCAGTCATAAGATTGGACTATTATAAATAGGGGAGCATCTGTATTTAATTAGAACAAACATTGATGTTTATTCCTGGCATCATATTATAATTCAAATTTATACATATGCATTCCATTGCAATAGTTACTATGTATCTCTAGCTTGAATTGGAGTGCATAATAAATATCCTTCTTTGCATTTTATATGTAGCAGATGGTATATATAAAATATAAGATTGTTTTTAATTTTATGATGATGATTATTTAATAATTTTTATATAATGATTTCCAAGAATAAAATTTTTATTTAAGTTGGGGATGACTTATATACAAACATGATGTTAAGCTAACTTTTCGTATTGTTCAGTTCATATTTATTAATTTAAAAGCATTTCCATTGTAAATTCAATGATGAAAAATTATTAAATTTGGTGATTTGATCAGAACTTAAATTTAAAAGTTTGGTTGAAGATTATTAAAATAGTTTTAACAATTTTACTAAAAAATAAACTAATCATCAATCATCTCCAATGCAGATTTAATGTAAGCAAAAATATATTCTTTTAAATTCATTGGTAAAAAAATTGGAGAAGATTCTAATTGTGATTTGAATATAAACATTATAGAAATATTGAATGAAAAAGTTTTCAGCCATTTTTGATTAAAATATATAACCAGCAGTTTGAGAAATTTTATACAATAATTATGATTTGAAAACAGTTTTCTTTTATAATGTATTCCTACTTCTTTAATAGAAAGAAGTAAGAAGAGCAAATAATTATTGTACTTTGGCTAATTTAGTAAAATTATTATGGAACGATTATATAAGTATTTGCAATGGACTACACACTAATATCAATAGTATTAATTTTTATTTTCATTAAAATTTACATAATAATAGTTAAATAAATTTCAAAAGTTAATTAGCATAATAGCTTTATATTTAAAAAATGTATTCTATAATTATCATCATTTAGTTTTTGTAATTTTTTTATATTTTATCTTTAAATAGCTATTTATTTATAATTAATAATTAAAAACAGATATAAAATAATCTGAAAACATTACTAAGTAAATTATAAAATTTATTTTCAATTTTTTGTACTTTGTACCTTAAACTAATTATATTAACATATTTGATAAGAAAAAGAAATAATATATTATGTATACATTATTTTATCCTTTTAAATTTATTTTCAGATTTTGAATTAAAAAAAATAATATTTTTCCTTATGTGTCAATATAATCATTTTTTTTTCACTATTAAAATTATTAAATATATAAAAAAATATTTTCAAATAATGTACAGTATTTACTAAATGAAATTACAGCTATTTTTAATTTCTTAACAGACTCTATGACTTATTTAATGTAATTTAATCACTGGGTATATAAACTTCAAATTTAGCATGGAAATATCATTTAGATCATAACCAAAGGAAAAATCCAAAAACCGAAATTTTTTTGAGCCTGTTAAACAAGCTAAAAAAAAATTGAAACCTAAAAAAATGAAATTGTTGCTGATAGATGGCTTAATATCCTTTAGAAGTTTGATTATTTAAAAAATATACTTTTTATTATTAACTTTAAATTATTTATTTCTTTGATTTAAAATACTTAAATAACAATAAAATACTATTTAAAATTAAAAAATTTAATTTCATGATGAATTAAAATTAAGATTCTTCACAGTTTGTGCCATATTTGTCAGCAAAACTAACTTGAATATCTTTCACAATAAGTGATTTATGATTGCTATTTAAATAATCTTTTTCAATCTTAATTCTTAATTTTTGATAGCTATTTTCAAAGTTATTATTAGTATGCACGAATTAAAACTTTTTCTAATATAATAATTCATTTAAAAATATTTCATACATGCAAGGGCACTCCTGAAACCAGTTGGTTTGAGTTCACTCAACTGCCCTATCCCCAATCAGACAGCAGGTATTGGTGTCCAAAGGCTTCAGAAATGGAGCCCTAGTATGCAATATTATAAATTTTATTAATGGCTAAAATAATTGCTTCATTCCTAAGTAAATAGAACAATCTTATATTAGTTCTTGTTTTTTAACACTAAATTACATATTTTTTTTTTTTAACTTTAGAAGCATAACAACAAAGTTATTAATAAAATTCAATATTAGTATCAGATTTCTAGAGTTTTAAATAATATGATTTCTGATAGTAAAATGCTCTCATAAAAAATATAATGTAAAACTATGTAGTTATTTAATATATTTCAAGATGATAAATATTACACCAAAACAATCCTTGCTTTATAATCAGAAATTTTTATTCAAATCCCTCAAATAAGAAACTTCTAATTGATCCAGTTAATAAAGTATTTTACAAAATACAATGTAAGCATGTTTCAGTACTTCTGGATATCATATAACAATAGTTTTTAAATTATGAATAAAGCATATATATGAATTAAGTTGTAATTCAAACAGTATACTAGAATTTTTAAATAAAAAAATAAAACAAAAATTAGAAAATATTGAAATCAAATGTTTAATATTTAAATTTTAAGAATAAAAATAATAGCTTTATAATATACATTAAATTTAATATATATTATATAAGCAAATTTATATTCAATTTTATGATTTTTAAATATAGTTCTTAGAAAATATATCTGGAAACAGATTTATGAATAAAAAATCAAATTGAAAAGAAAACTTTTTTAATTGTGAATTTTAGATTTTTATTTTGTAAATATTTTAATTCTGTTAATCTTTTAGGTATTAAATATTTTTCTACAAAGTCTCTGATTTATAATTGTGATTATGATGAAATTCCATTTTTACAACAACTGCCATTATTACATATATATATATATATATACAGTTAGCACTATGGCAGGAATTGTTTTTTAAAAAACATACACAGAAAAACACAAAAAATATAACTAGAAGAAGTGCTTTTGATTTTTATTCAAATCCTCTTCAGCTTCCAAAATACAAACTGACTCAAAAGAATGAAAAATAGAACGGTAACTATGGTAACATTATCAAAACAAGTATTGGTTTTTAAATAAACAGTGCTAATTAATTAAACATTAACAAAAATCATTTACAGATACAATTGAATATATAGTGAAAAACTAATTAAATAATTTATATTAACAAAAATAAAAATATTGTTTTAAATTATTGCCTATAATTTTTTATCTTGGAATAGGATTTCCAAGCATTACTTATGGCAGTTGGATCTGTTTTGTTAATCAGTTTCATTATTATTACTTTTGCAGTAATGGAAACCAGCTGACCTGATGCCTCTCTGGCTACTAAATAGAAGCATATGATACATATACCCATTTGTGTTTAATTCTGAATTCCATACTTTCAGAATTTTCAGGAGAGGTTCAATTCTGACACATTCAAGCCCCTCTTTCACCTAATTGAAGGACTTATCATGGGTATGATCAGCCTATGATGAGAACTGGAATGCTCTACTAACTTTGAAAGAAAAATTAGAAAACAGTGTATAATTCAATATAAAAAAATAGCAACTATGCCAAGCTTAAATACTTCTTTAGTTAGATGTTTTTTTTTTCAGTTCCATATTATTACCTGAAATGTTTGCAATGAAATGGCATATAATAAAGTAATTCACTTATCTGGATTCAATCTTAATCTTTCTGGATCCAGGATTAAATTTAGGTCCCATGCTCAGAAAATTTCTTTGATGGATCAGATCCAAACATTCATTCTCCTGTTGTAAAATCTTGATCTTTCTACCACAGATATGAAAAGTTTATAGTTTCATTTGGAATGGATTTCATTATGTTATAATCAGCTAATTATTAAGAAGTGGTGTTAAAAAAATAATTGCTTATTTTTGCTAGAAACTTGGATATATGAATGCAACTTATACATTTTGCTTTTGTTTTGCTTAGTATTTTCTTTATTTTTAACTTTGTAAAGTATTTACACACTAAAGTTACAATTTCTGTGTTTTACAGAATAAGTATGAGCATTCTGAGTTTTGATAGTTGGAGAACCTAACTTCCATTATAGCTTTATGTCCTTGAGAAATTGTATTCCAAATTATGATGGATTCAAAATACAATTGAAATTTTTGAATGTGTCCCTTTATAAATCAGAAAGTTTTGTATTAAAAAAAATATAAATTAAATTTTGTAATTTCATAGCAATAAATATTGAAAATATTTTTCAAGGAAATGTTTAAAGCATATAATTATTAGAACATGGTTTTAAATGAAAAATTCTGTTTTTATTATCTAAATCCTTATAAATAATTAATTTTGTCAGTAGAACTTTCTAGACTTTAGTGAAATTTTTGTTGTAGTTAGATACTTATTGTTTTATTCATGAAAAATATTAACTGGATGACGACAAATATATAATAGGGAGCAGAATCTTGTAAATTATGATGTCATGCTGTATAAATGATTAGTTTATACTTCTCTGATTAAAAAATTTTTTAACCAGAAATTTTTATAAAATATAAAATATTTCAATATGTATAACGAAGCACTTTGCAAATTACTGAACTTTACATATTAAATAAATCAAGCACTCATACAAAGAAAGTCTTTTAATACAGTATAAAGTTTTCGGATTCTTTTCTAGTCCCTCCTCAG